>JAOEHY010013255.1:55000-71654 GCA_025447955.1 Psilopsiagon aurifrons | reverse complement strand
TATGCATTCATATTTAGCACTGGATTGTAATTGGCTACAAATTAATCCCTCGCCTGTAATAGTCTGTAATCTTCATCACTGGAGGAGAGACACGGTGAAAGTGTGTGCCGGGGGAGGGGGGGAGAGCGGGTGAAGGATGGTGGTGGCGGTGATATACTTGGCTGTCAGCTCTGTTTCAGCACACCTCCACTCATCTGGAAAGCATCTAAATAGCCTTATTTGGAGAAGTGGGAGGAGATGACGCTTTCTTTTAAATAATTGCGGGATCAATATAAAGAAGATATTATACGTAGAAAATGGGAACTTAAGGTCTCCCATCCCTAATAGCGGGGTTAGATGATCCAAAGGGGATTATATGTGTGTGTGTGTGTGTATGGGGGGTGCAGGGGTGTCAGCACTCAGCACCTGTTTCCCTTCCCCTCTGGTTTTATTTAATTAGAACAAAAGGAGAAAATGATGGAATTGAGGGTTAGTGGTTGGAGCGGGGCTGGAGGCTGCGAATTCTCTCCCCCCCTCGCCTCTCCCGCTCTTCCCTTTAGCTAATTAATTACACTTAAATATCAAATGTATGTGCCAGAAGAAAATGAATAGGTTTAAACGGCACAAGAGAAAACACGACGATCAATAAATTCTGAGTAACTGGGAGAAAAGGTCTGTTCCCTCCCATGCAGGAGTAAAGCAATGATCAGCCCCAACTTCCTCTTTCTGGAAAAGAGAAGAAAATACTCTCTTATTAACCATGGTTTTAGTTACGGGAAATTAAGAGATGGGAATAAAAGTTAACTGCGGATTATAAACCCCGAATTTCTTCCCCGACCTCATTTCCTTCCCTTTCGTGTAGAGCCGCGTATGCTTTGATCATATCAATTTCATTCTTATTTTGGACGCTCCAGTCGCTGCTCGGTTTGAATTAGCTGCCAGGGGAAAAAAAAAAGGGGGGGGGGGGAGTTGTAGGAAAATAGAGAAAGCATAAAGGAAAATGAGATTTTTTTCCGTCTTTGAGGCTGGTGACACATACAAGGACAGGTCCTTTGCAATTACCGCGGGCAATGATCCTTTAGAAAGCAGAAATTAAAAGTTGGGAGAAATAATGGGTAAAACAATCAGCTTGTAATTTTGGTAGGGCTTGGACATGATTAGTCCATCAGCGGGCTGGGCCCAGGGGAGTCCCGCGGAGCCGGAGCCCACAACAGCCCCCGCTCATATATTATACACCAGCCCTTAGATTTTAATCAGACACCACAACAGTGTCCTTTCCCTTTTATGACTTTATTATGCTTTATCTTTAAATTATAAATCACCTCTCGGGTTGAAATGGTATATGTATAATCTCTGATCATGTGTAGGTAATTACCTCTCCCCCTTTCCCTGACCTTACCGACGGACCTGCTAGGAACGAAGTTTTAATCTGCATGTGCACACGAACGTCCCCCCATCTGCTTGTTTGTTTGTTTGTAACAGCTCCTCTTCCCCTCCCCTCATCTCTTCTTTTCTACGGGATAATTTTCCCTCTCATTACTTCTACACGCAGTTCTGGGATATTATTTATGGAAAGTGAATGGGAATTTAGGTGGGTACCAAGGCTCTGGCACTCGCTTGCATTTGTACCCTTTTCGGAGTGAATGTGTGTTTGGGGGTGGCTGCAGGGATATGTTTTATCCCCATTGTCACTACATTGTAGGAAATAACCCCGCAAACATAGTTAGAATTAAATCTGTGTGCACAGTGCCGGGACCGGGACACTGGCACAGATTCTTGGGGGGTTAGATGAAAAGGAGCCACATCCCCAGGGAGCATCCTAAAAAGAGGCACCTCCTGGGCACCCTGATGGCACCGACAGGCCCCCTGCACCCGGGGGTGCGGTAGCGCATTAAGGATGCTGGTGATGGGGGGGGAAGGCACTGCCACCCCCCATCCCCACTGGGTCCCCATCCAGCCCGGCCCTTTTGTTTGTTGGCGGTTTAAAGCGAGTGTTATAAAGATGTTCTATTGCTCCTAATCACAATTGATTGTCAATTAGAGCCTCATTTGTGCAATCTCCATCCATCTGCCATCTCTGGTTATCTGTTCGCCAGAAAGTTAGGGCTGATTACGGGGCCCGAGATGAGTTGTGACACGTAATATCTCTCTCGTGAGCTGGCCTGGTGACCGGTCCCGTTTCCCTGTCCGGGAACACAATCTTTCCCATTTTTCCTTGCAGAAGGAGGGACGAGCAACAGCCTTTCCCGGGAGAGAGATGCTGCCTTGCGGGAGCAGCTGGACGGGGTGCTGGTGGGTGGCAGGGACCCCCGCAAAGGGCAGCATCGACGCCTAGCTGAGCTAGTGCCCTGCATTTTGGCCCCTTTTCCTCGACAGGGAAAGCTCCCATAGGAAGGTTTCCTTCTCCCGCATAGAGCCGCCCGCAGCGGCGATGCCCATCTCGGTACTTGGGCTGAATGATACCTGAGGGGAGGTGATATCTCCCAAGCCTGAAGGTACCGGAGAGGAGAGCATCTCCCGATCCCCCCGGGTATCCGCTGAGCACCGAGTGCTCCTGGAAATGGGGTGTGTGGGGGGTTGTGTCCCTTTGGGAGATCTAAAAGAGGGGATGCGGTGCCTTGGTTTTGCAAGGGCAGGACAGGGCGAACCAGCATAGGGCTCTGCCTCTCCCTGCTGTGGACCGCGGTTACTCCTGCTGCTCTTGTGCCGGGGTCGGCGGGGAGGGCCTGAGAGGTTTTTGGTCTTGGTCGTGACTAGTTAACACCGAATTCCAAATTGGACTTCAGCAAACTCCGGATTAAACAACGATCGTTTTATTTTCCCTCTTAATCTTTATTTTGGCTGGTCACCATTCCGCCCTGGCCCGAAGTGTGGGACTACGGGGTAATTAAAAGCATTTATAGCAGCGCTAAAACAATTTAGCAGCCCTCCCTAAATCGAGAAGGTCACTCCCGTGTGACTGCACGGAGCCTCTGCGTCCATCCGCGCAGCCCCTGTACCACAGCAGCATTTACCAGCCTGGGGGGTCCCGCAGCTCCCTTGGGCTTCTTGTCTCCCCCCATTCCCTTTTCAAACGCAGTTGGGCTCCAAAACTCGTCTCCTCCTGCTCTGAGTGGGATTCCCTATTATTATTATTATTATTATTATTATTATTATTATTATTATGTGGCTCTGTGGCCAGCCCCTGCATCGCCCAGCGCTCTTGTTCTCATCCTGACTTTGTGCCCCCGGAGAGTCTCTTTCCGCAAGGCAGAGCTGAGGACCGGGGCCAGGCGGTCACGTCGGGATGCCGAGCTCTCCCCTGGAAAATGGGACCCCCCTCACTTGCCAAAATCAGGGAATTAATTAATTCTATCCACGAAGCCAAATGATTCAGGGAAAAAGAAGATCCTGAAGCAGATCTCGCCCTCTATCAATGCAGTGTCAGGTCCTCATAGTAGAAGATTTAAAAGCCCTGGGGATTCCAGGTTAGGGTAGTAATGAGCTTAATTGAGGTTAATGCTTCCTGCACAGCTCCTTGATTATTAAATTAATATTATCACACACATGAATCATAATTAGAAGTTTAAATAATGCTCTAGAGGAATCCTCGGAGGATCTATTAAACAGTTCCCTTCCCTCCTGCCGGCTCATTCCCGGCTCCCCGGCAGCAGCACCAGGGGCAGCCTCCCTGCTGGGGATAGGCGCTGCTGGATGGGGGGTGCATGGGACAGAGGGATACCCCTGAGGGTCACACGGGGGAGCGAGGCGGCGGTACCCACAGTCCCCCATCGCCCTTCAAGCCTCAGCTCGGCGGATCCCGGTTGGAACAGCCTCTTCTCCTCCTCCCACCTCCTAATTTAGGCGCTTATCTCCCCGCACCCGGAGTTTCTATAAAATACTAATGAAGTGCCTTGTTGTCACTTATCACGGCTGGGATCGCCTCTGCAGGGGCTTTTCTTCACGTACTTCGTGAAAGTCGACTCGGTTTGCTGGGAGGAGGTTGGAGCCGCTATGCCGGGATGCGGGGCAAGGCGGAGGGGGCACCCCCCCACATCCCTGGTACCAACCCCTGGGTACCCTCCCGCGGCCCCAGCCCCCGGCATGGACAAGACACGCGAGAGAAGCAGCTTCAGCTTGTATGTGTGCAGGTCAGGTTTGACTGTGGGGGCACAGAGCACCCCATTCTGCACCCCCCCGTTTCCTATTCTTCCCCCTATTTCCCTGGCTGCGGTGATGCTCCGAAAGCAGCACCATCCCGTTTGAGGGGCAGCAGGGATGCAATCGTTGTTTGGGAGCAAGTAGCTCCTTTATTTTCTTATTGTTACTTTAATAAGAATTATTATTATTATTTCTAATGAAATGATGGAAGAGGCAGGGGGGTGGCACAAGCAGCCCCCTCGGGAAGCTTAGTGTAAACGGTGAAATAAAAGAGAAATCAGATGGCCGGCACATAGGCAGCTCTCGCTTGCTCTCTCTTTCTCTTTCTATTTATTTTCCTCTCTGTTGCTGAAACATATTGAAGGGGGAGAAAAAGGAAACATTAAGATCAACTGTGAGCCTTGCCGACGGTTTAACGATTTCAAATGAGCTCTGACTCTGGTGAAAATCTGACAATTACCCATCAGGATGGCAGATGATGGTTAAAATTACCAGAAATCAATATTCTCACCGGGTGTCCCAGCCTGATAAGAGAGACCAAGACAATGTTGACTATTAAAGTCGACAGCTTGAGATATTACACTATTAGTTATGCTATTTTTAATAATCTATAATATTTGGGCTATAATTAATTAATTATACGGGTCAGATAATATCTGGGGCTGGAATGAGGTCTGAAGGGTCTATTAAGGTTGGTAATGAGAAAGGAGAAATCTAATCTAAGGATGAGGAGCCGTGAAGGAACAAATATACAACAGACTTCAGATAGAATGAGAGGGAAGGAGAAGGGCTATTGCAGACTCAGTGCACACACCTTTGCAGTTCTCATCTCCCAGGCAGAGGGGCTGCCCACGATATCATCTCCCCTCACCCCTTTTTTGGGGGTACCTATAGCTTGTGGCAGAGGTCTGGCTTTCCCTGGCATGCTACAGTCCCAGGGAAGCTAGTGAAGGGTAAAAAGCTTGGATCTGAATTAATGAATTAATGTTAAAAAAAAAATCCAAAGATGGAAAAAACCTCCCAAATAAACCCCAATAAGTCACCCACATCTGTCCCTGCCTGGCCCCAGCAGCAAATTTCTCTTATTATTGGGATGTGGGGACTATTCAGGAAGTCAGGAAGTTCATCCCCCCCTCCAGATACTGCTAAGCTTCTCCTCACAGGCACAGTATCTGACATTGGCCGTTGCATCTAAAGACCCTTCGCCATGCCTGGGGTTGTGCAGTCATTTAAGATGCATGCCAACATCCATGCACTAATGGCACACGCGTGCGAGTGTAAATATCAACACCTATGCATGCATTTATATACATCTTGCTGTAGATACATGTTTATATACGCAAGGTACACAGAATACACAAATACACACATGAAAGAATAAAAAGTAACTGCATTGTAATGTAGATGTAAATACATCTATTTATCTATCTTAAAGTGTTTATGTGTGTGGCATGTATCAGCCACATAAAATGGCTTTATTCTCTCCTCTGCAAATGAACTTCAAGTCAGAGCCTGTGAATTATAAGCTCTCTTCTCGCTCAGCGTTACTAACCAATATTCTAGGTGTGACACTCGGGGCTTTACCTATTTTACATCGATTATAAAAATAGCTTCTTCTACTGCTACAATAATCCTTTTTCTAGGGGTGTATTATTTATCATATTAGTTCTACCCTTATTACTTACAGGAGGGTGTGTTGAACAGCATTCTTTTGTACAGGATGATGAAAACCACATTTTCTAGTTATGCTTAGATTAGCCAGGGTATTAATACTTTCTTTTCCCAAGTCACATCTTAATTCCATCATTTTCAATAGGCCTCTCTTGGACATACTTTTCTCAGTGCTCTACTTATAAGATAGTCCTTGTTCAGATCTGGAAACCACAGAAGTGTTTAAAAAACACTTGCAATGATAGAGCCCTTTCTGGAATACTGCTCAGTAGGATTCAGTATTTCCTCAACTATCCTCTGTTGTTAATTGAAACCCAAAGCAGTCTCTGCAGGAGATGCCAACAATAGGCTGGCGTTGCAATAGGCCCTAGCCTATGTCTCCTTTTCATCCAACAAAGAAGAAGGATATTTCCCTCTCCTTCCCCAGCCAACGCCTAGCTAAGGCCATAGTAGGGTGATGAGGTGCTAATTGAAGGCAAACCTGTGAAGTCCTGAGATTGCCACTGGGGACACAACTTCTGCTGGTACTGCACAGCACCTTCTCAGGCAAAGACAACCCTCTGAGCAAATGAAGGTCCTTCTCCCACCTCCCAAGGAGGAAGAGATTCTTCTCTTTCTTTCCTTGTTTTTATATGTGAAGAAGTAAATCAACAAAAAGGTGGTTTGCCCTTCATATTTAGACAAGAAGTTAACCATATTGTCAGGGCTTGGTAGTGGTAATGGGTTACTGAAAATGGCTCCACCTCCTGTTGATGGTTGTGTGTGATTTTCAAATGCTGGCATTGCTTTTGAAGCATGTGTGCGTCAGGCGGTTGGAGGGAGGTGGAACTCAGCCTCCAAGTTATTCAGTTCAAGAACTGAGCAAAAAGCCAAAACAACAACCCTATTAGCTTAATTGTTCAGCAAAATAAACCTGGTGAATTCAATGAAGACTGCCACATCCTTAATATGCCCATATTGACAGACTGCTCTGGGCTGCTTGTGTTGCCGATACTCCATGCTACAGAAAATGGTGCCAAGGTGTTTCCAGAGCCGCGTCTCAGTTTTTTGAACCTGGCTAACTTCCACCGCATCCCAGACTTTGCTTCGGAGCTTCACTGAAGTCCCTGCAACACTCTTTGTGATGAATTTGATTTGGAGGGGACAGAGGAGGCACATGGATTGTGCATACAGTTATGCATCACTCTTGTCAAAGACAATCTCAGATAGGCGAGCACCACTCTATTGTGATTTTGTTATTTAAGCATTTAGAAATTAAGGTGATAGAGATATGAGACACAGTGAGAATATAAAGATTACCCTTTTAGAACTAATGTAGAGAGTTTAATCAAAGGGGCAGCTCTACAGCTGGTATGAATTAGGCTAGTTCCATCATCAGATTTACACTGGGAGGGGATCTTATACGAAACTGAACTGTGCTTGATTGCAAGACCTTACTGGTACTTGAATTCCCAGTTTTGTCAGTACTGGGAAGCTTCCTGCGTATTCAGGTAAGTGTATTGAAGGCCCTACCCCATGTGCTTTTGCAACCAGGTTGGAATGTTTTAAAGCACGCCTGGCATGCAGTTACTCCTCTCCTTAGTACTATGGTCCCAGATGAGATGTGGTAATTCACTATTTGGTTCCAGCCTGGGGAAGGGGGAAAAGTAATTTTTCAGGCTGCCTAAATGCCTATTGAAAGCATGTTCTCCTACTTATAGCCAAACAAAATGGGTATACCAGAGCATTTTGCAACCATTTTCTGCAAACTTAGAATAGCTACAAAAAACCTGCATCAGGCAAAAAGTTACAGAAATGCTGTATGCCTCAGTGCTAGAGAGAATTCTTTTTTTACTGTAGGCATTTGGAAGCCAAATCCAACTATTGACTCCCATTTTAGCTGTATATTCAACATGCAAATTTGAACCTGAACTCAGACAGGCACCTTGGATTCTGAAGACTGATTTGTAAGTTCAGCATGATTGAAATTATCAACTGGAGTATCCATCAAGCAGTTTGACTGATTACTGAGAAGGATCCAAGCAGTGTAACATGATGTATGCTTGCAAGGAAATCTGGGGGGCACTTGGCACATAAAACTGCATGGCCACAATGACAGGCTCACAGGCTTGTGAACTCCATCAGCCAGGAATCTTAAACGTGAAGGAAAACATCGCAAAGTGTGGTAAGTCAGAGGCTGATAATCCTGTCACATATGGAAGAGCATCCTTTTTGATGAGTGCAGCAACATTTTGTGAAGATTAGGGAAAACTAAGGAAAAGATTTGCAGATAAGACATACAACCAACTCAGCTTAAAGATTGAAGTTGCAAAGAATCCTGTCCTGTCCCTACATATAAAAAGAGAGTAGTTAAAAGAGTAATATTTATTGTCCTTTGTAGCAAATTATCAATACCCAGAACACCAAAAATGAAGGTCAGCCAGTATAGTAATTGTAGTTACAGAAATAACAAACAAACCGAAAACCTGAGGTATTTGCAACCAAAGTTATTTGCATACTGGACTTTGCTTTGAAAACAGTATCATTCTGTAAAACACATCATTGCCTACCAAGCAGAGCTCTGTGTCAAACCTTGGACCCTTGCTCAAGCTTAACATCTCTTCATGGTAAGCTGTGTTTCTCATGCTTTTTTATCACTGGATGATTGGAATTTGGAGAACAGCTGCATATATAATGTTACTTTGATAAGCACACCATAAATTGAGGGAGAAAAAGTCATCAATAGATTTATAAGTTCATCTGTAATCATAGTTTTTTTCCTCACAAATGTTGTAACTCCCATTTTCTGGCTATTCAAACAACTGCAGATACAGATAATGAAGTAATTGGTACCTGTGATTGAACCAGGAATAACAACAAAACTCCCAACTTCCAGATTCTGGTTGTTATTTCTAGGGATAAACTTTGCTTGAAACTAGATCAGAATAGATGAGACTGGGAATTACAAGTTTCATCTTTTAATTCTACTGTCCAAAAGTTGATCGTTTATGTTAGATTTCCAGGCTGGCATCTTAATTATTGCATAGAAGAAAATGTTTCCATGGAGCATTTCATTCCACTTGTCTTGGATGCCTTAGGATCTAAGGCACACATAAAAATGGTGCAGGTGATAGATAACAAGCACTATTCCTTTTGCCCAAGAACCAGTCTAGTTTCCTGGTTACAACTTTGCTGTTTAAATATAGAAAAGCATATACATGTCCCCAGGTGTTTTGGGGGGCTGAGTGAAGAGCAGAAATTGATGGTTCTGATGTTTTTCTTTTTGCCTTAAGCCTACTTTTACTTCCAAACTGCAATACAGAGATGATGGGTTCATGTCAGACGCATGTACCTCTTAGTTCGTCCATCAAGTCCTACACCCTGGTATTGAGCCTCACTGAAACTGAGGGGAATTCTGGTGTTAGTGGGCACTGGCTCAGTCCCAGAGACTGTTTTAGTCATGTTTTCATTTCATTTTTAAGAGGATCAATTGCTTTAAAGCTGATGACACATATATCTTTATTAGATGACCCAGTTATCAGCATAGGTTCACTTTGTACCCCCTTGGGTTGCCAAGCACAATCCATTTGACTGATGTCAAGTCCATTTCTTTGCATGATCATTCTTCCAGCAGTCAATACTGGGGTTTTTTAAGGTTATCGACCGGGCAGCTATTGGATGAGGCAAGGCCACATGACCTACTGACCTAAAATACTGCAGTAGAATTGGTGAACATATGAAATCAATAACTTTATTGAAACAAATATCTGAGATGACACTGTCTACAGAAGGATTAAATGAAGAAGTTATTGTGGAAGTGGGTCAAATTTTACATGGCTGATTCATGTTAAAAACCAGGTTTGGTTAATGGGAAAGCATATATGTGAGAGAGAAGCAAAGGAGAAGCATTTGCCCAGTGTCAGGGTGCACTGAGCTCAACAGGGTTCTGTGGTCTGACTCAGGAAGTTGCACAGAGATCTAAGGAACTGGGATGTATCTGCTGGAATGACTCTGCAAATGTCAGCGATGTGACTCCTCTAACACTTCACTTCTTGTCCTTGAATGGCTCTGCCTTGAATGAGCTGCACTGAAGGGCTGTCACTATCTTTGCAGTGGCTGGGAGCCCTGAGGGGCATTGGCTGCTCTGGGATGACTTTCAAGGCAAAGTGTTGATCATCCCATATCCCACGCATAGATGCACACTACATTTATTCTGTTGGTGTTTCAAACTTTATGGGTATTTTAAACTAATGTAGCCTCATCATCCTTACCACATGCCCAGTGATCATGGTGTTTCCACAGTTTTACTTTTCATGCTTAGCTGTTTTTTTTTCTTAATGCTTGAAGTAAAGTCTCAGTGGTTTAGGTGAATCCAAGCATTTCTCAAAGCAGGAAATGCTGTCATCAGCACCAGTCGATACATAAAATCTTGCCACCATTTATTCTGGAACCACGGGGAAAATAATTTAATAAAATAAGTTATTTTATTTTCTCAAAAAATAACATCTTTGTTTGATTGTGAAACAAAGAGGGAAGAAAGAGTGAAGAAAAGCTCAATAAACAGCCCTTTTATTACTGTTGCTAGAAACAAAATATAGGTAAGGGAGACTTGGCCACTGTTTTATTGCACCTGTGAATTCACTTCTTTCCTTTAAGTGTCTGTCACATTAGTAGAAAAATACAGATCACTCTGTAGTGTGTGCACTGCCAGAGGCTCTGCCCATTTTTCACTTTAAATAACTTTGAGCTATTCTTTCCTTTTTGCAGTTGGAGATGTAAGGCTGGCATCGGTAGGTGTACAAAATGAAAGCCACATCTTTCTGTGGGTTTTAGATTAGAATTTGGCTCAAATCTCTAGTTGTGGTTTTGCTCATTTCACACTGTTATATGTTCTCAGTTTAATTGAATGAATTAAAATGAGAAGAATTGGCTTGAACATGCGCTTTCTTTAGTATTGCCACATTATGTTAAACTTAGTATCAAATGAAATTATTCCCTAATCACTTCTCACTATTGAATGTGTTTTAGGAGCCCAGTTAACTGTGAAGTCACTTTGCACCAGTGTTTTTGTGTGTCAGACGTTTCTATCTCTACTACAATGCTGAAATGGTGGCTCTTAAGTCAGTCCTAGTACATATATAGAAGTTCAACTGGCTTAAGGACTGAAGCAACTTTAAAATATGCTTGTAAAATATAAAATATGCTGTTTGGACTATTAGAAACAATAAACCTTTATAAAATACATATATTTGGGAGATGAACTAAAAAAAGATCTAGGGTATCTACAAGAATGTTGAAGAAGAACTTTTTGTTAGAGCAAGTAGTGATAGGACACTAGGGAATGGTTTTAAAATGAATGCCACACCACTGTGAGGGCAGTGAGGCATTGGAACAGGTTGCCCAGAGAAGCTGTGGCTGCCCCATCCCTTGAAGTGTTCAAGGCTAGGTTGGGTGGGACTTCAGAGAGGTAATCTTTCTTTGTCGCTTTTTTTCCTTCTTCCAAAGCCAGTTAAAGTAGGAGGGTCTCATGCCATTTCTTGAGGATAAACAAACCAAGGTGTTTTAGTCCAAGGCAGGAGAGAGAGTGATGCAGGTAAGTGCATCTCCCAGAGAATGGCATGATGGTGTTTTCTCAAATACACCTCTGCTGACTGTATCTGAAGCAACACAGCATGGGGCAAATGTGCATGTACTGCCAAAGTCATTGGGTATTTTGCACTCAGTGACTCCCAAATGCATGAGCTATTTGCATTTCAAGTAATCTGTTCTTATATCCAAGTAGGGATAATAGTTCATAGCTCTACTTTCATGACATGTTTTATATAGCATTATTGTTTTCTTATGCTATCTGGCTATTTTCTGTAGTAAGTTGACAACAGAAACCATAAGGTTTTTGTATTGTTATACTAACGGTGATCTGCCATGGCGCAGATCTCCCTGATTTACACATACACACATATATCGTAGAATTATAGAATAGTTAGGGTTGGAAAGGACCTTAAATATATATCAATTCTTCTTTTTTCCTGCAAAGTCTTCCTGTGACAATATGATGTTCTCCACATACGACTTTAAATTTTTAGTGTCTTTGAACCCTGACTCTTTGCTTTGCCACCACTATAGTTGCCAATAGACTCTGGTTCAGAAATCTAGGCTCAGGTTACTGGTGGGAAATCCTCATAGTGACTGAACTTTGTAGAAAGGCCGCCTGAATTAAATTACTGGTAATGAGCATGCATGGCAAGTGAAGCCTTGTAATGATAACTGCTGACTGGGTGTGTGAAACGAATAATTACATTCAAATAAAGGGAAGAAGTCAGAATATTTGTGCAGCACTCACCATTTGCCAATCCATGGTATTTACATTCTATGCCTCTTTCACTTATATGTTTATACCTTAACAGATATTTTCTCAAGATTGAGAGACTGCCTGATCTAATAGCAGGTAATCTGTACTGAACCTGAGTGCCAACTGATTACCAGGCTTGCTTGAATTACTATGTGCTATTACAGTATTTTAGGAACCTGTAATATCCACCATTACTTTCTCCTGCGAGAGTCCTTAGACTGACTTGCCATTGCCATTTTTCCCTCTCCTGCAAATAAATATCATAGTGTATCCAATACAGTCAGCAGAGTGTAACCACAGTGTATGAGTTTTTAGCACAGATAATTAAAGCCCAATATTCTCCACTTTAACAATTACAAGTACTTGAGAAAACAATGACAAGGTCATCCTGTGAATGTGGCCATCAATCAGGGAATTCGCTTCCTTAATAAAACAATAACCCACTTGTTTAGAAACCACTGTACAAAGGAAGCGACAACAAAATTGTTTCCTTGGACATATGTTCCCTTAACCACATAACTTTGGAGCAATAGCACAGTCAGTCTGCTTTGCTAAATAAGACCAATTTTTCCCACCTGCCCCAGGTATGTTGAGTTGTCATTAAATATGTTGGAATAGCAAAGCCTGCTTGGATTATGTAGGCCTAGGTCAGGGAGCCTCTGTTTTCCTTTGGGAGCAAAGAGATGGCACATGTGCTCTTACAGGCAGCCCTGACCTGGAGAAATGCATGCTGTGCTTCTCCAGCAGCACCTACAGCAGATATGATTGTGCTTTTGGGTATAAACAGATATGACTCAGTTGTCCAGCATCACCTACTACCACAAAACTGCACACAAACTGATGCGGAAGCATGGCCTTGGGTTAGAAAAGAAGAATTTTGAGCTTGTTCAATGCCATAGCCTGGACCTGGGATCTGCCTTTCCGTAATCTGAATAAACTGTGGCCAGTGGGTCATGCTTCAGTGACACATGTCAGAGACATGGGTGGCATCACAGGGACTTGTGTTCTCTACTATTCTTGGCTCAGAGTGGACTGTTCAGCTGCATCTCTCCTGCCCTGGAAGACAGCTTCTTGGGCCCTCCATAGCACCTGGATCTGTGCTACAATAATGGTTTACAGAGGGAAAGGAAGATGCTCAGCCTCTACCAGGCCTTCCCTCACCCCTGGGAGTGGTCCCACAGGTACAGAGTGTGCAAGGCTCCGTGGTTGCATGTATTACACTACTGCCCCACATGCATCTCCCTTGCACCCAGTTCATGGTGGGCTTCTGCGAATTCTCCATCTGTGTTCAAGGCAAGCTAGGGAGCTCATCAGTAGGGGGCCAACTGGACCAGTGAATTCTCAGCTCCAAACCCAAAATCCACCGGGATCATTTGCTTTCCCAAGCAAGGTGTTCCCCTACCAGGAGCAATAAAGCTGCCTAGCAATAAAAAGATGTGTCAGACCCCATGAGGAGAGCAGCAAATCATAGCTCTCCTGACAAAAACTAAGTATGGCTGGACACTAGTGGTGTATTATGATATTTTATTTATTGATTTGGACTTCTTTTCTTCATATGTCCATGTACTGCTTTAATCCTTTGGCTTGAATGAGGTCTGCTTGGTCTGTGGGCTGGGTATATGGATGGTGAGGTAAGCCCTTGGTAGGGAGTGGTGCAGATAACCCTGAGATCCAGCCTTAAGGCCAGATCTCATATCTCTTCTGCTCATATCTCTTCTGCTGTCTGAGTCAGACACTCAGCCTATACTTGCTTACAAACCTACCTTTCACTTTGCAGTCTCAAACCAGCTCACATAGACATAACTTTGTGGCTTGCTCAGCATGGGAATTAGGTCCTGTAGTCTATAATAGCGGCCTTGCAGGACTAGAGTAAGCACACTGCATTTGCTCAATTGCTCTTGATGAAATTCATGGGGCAGAGCGAGTCCATCCTGGTAATCTGTTCCCCAGCACAGACACTGTGGAAGAGGACAAATTGAGTGTGTAGCACGTCCTTTCACATGCTTACATCTAGGTGTGATGACAAAGGGCAGACTCAGAGAAACTGAGAAGTATCCTTATTTCCTTGTTGTTTACAGCTAAGTTTAGTTTATAATCTACAAAGTATGTAGTGGTGGCATATTTTAAACAACAGGAATTTAAATTGAAATAGCTTCTCTTATGAGCATCTCAAATTCCCTACAAATTTAGGGGCCAGATGTCGAAGGGTCAGAAATCAGAATAGCCATATGCACCATAATGGAACTTTGCTACAATAAATTGATTGAGTATCCAAACAGACATTGTAGGTTTCAGTCCCAGCACAGGCAAAATTTCTACAACAAAACCATCAAGGTCCTAATTCTTCACTATACTTAGGCACCTGAGTCTCCAAGGCAGTTTGCCACCCACAAATTACTTGGATACATTTAGATTTAGTCTTAAAGAGTTCCTTCTGCTCATGAACTGCAAAAGATCCTAGAAGAGAAACTTAAGAAAGCAGCTGAGTACCTACAGCTGGGAGTAGACTGATCCATAACTAATGGATGTGTTGAAAGGCAAATATAGCGCAGGTAAGGGAAGCATCTATTTTTCCATTAATGGAGGCTGCTGGCTGCCACTGAACTGCTTTTCAGAACAGTATCAAAGTGACTTTTCTCCTGACAGCCTTGTCTTGGCAATGGCAGAGTGTACCATCCATGTACAGAGCCTCCTAATTTGTAAGTTTACTTCTAAAATGATTTTCATTTTGAAGAGCTGATATTGTCTTACATAAAACAAAAAAGGGAAACTACACTGAAACGTTTAATTTGAACCAAAGCACTTGTTTCTCCCACAGATTTGTTTTTTTTCTTCACTTCCCACCTTTTAGCCTTGATTGCATACAGAAACAGAGAATTTTCTCATTGACTTCCTTGCAATTAGTCAGGCTGAGAGTTTGCTGTTAGAAAAGCTTGTATACAAACTTATAACTTCCACTGCTTTACTCAGTAAAGGCTGAGAAGTAGGAAAAGCAATTATGAAAGAGAAGTCTGTTGTCTTTTATGTAGCCATTGTAGAATTAATTGATGTTTGCAATTTTTTTTATGAATGTAATTAGAAACTGATGTCTTGGCGACTGAAAGCTGCTTTTATGTTATATACAACTAACTACAAAGGTAATTTTGCAGGCTTCTATGTTTAATCACTTGCATTTATACTCATTACTGCATAAATATGGCAGAAGCAAAGTGCAGAACTGTGTTTCTAAGGCAAAAGTCAATTTTTCAGATACTAATTAAGCCTATTTAAAGTATGGTATATGTTCATGTTCTTCACAGAATAAAGGCATCAAAGCAGACAATTTGGCATGCTAGATAGGAATTAGTTTTTCCCACAATTTTATGTCATGCATTTGTAAGTATACATTCTTGAAGTCCTCAAGACCAAATTCTATGAGAGTTCCTCAGGGCTGCATATAGGGAAGTTGAAGAGGGGCACAGAGATCCATGGCTGTAGTAATAGAACATCTGTGTAGATGACCTGGGCTTTACAAGCTTTCCTCAGCCCCATAGATGCTTTGAATCCTGTATTTGTTCCAGGGACTCCTACCTCACTATATGCCTCATGGCTGTGGGAGAATGCTTTCCCTACCAAATCCACAAAAGAGCTTGGAAAGGGTTTTAACTCTATTTTGGAGGAGCAATACAGCAGCCAAGAGCTGCTGACTGCATGGGAGCAGTCAAAAACACAGGCTTGCACTACGCAGGAAGAGTAGATGTATGTAACAGTCGTCTAATCATACAATCAACGAGGTTGGAAAAGACCTTTAAGATCAAGTCCAACCTTTACCCCAGGGCTGCCAAGTCCACCACTAAACCATGTCACCAGTGCTGAAGTATCTGCTTCAAGCCAAAACCTGCATTTAGATACTTCACCAGTGTGTGTTCTAAGCCCATGGACTGCGAGTGTTCAGGCTGTGTCATACTGTGTTTTTTCCATTGTTATATGATAAGTTAAAAAAAGTTACTGTTTTTTTAACTTAGAACATTGTCTTTAGAATAGGTTCACATCGTAGGAGGTTTGTTGTTATGGAAGTGTCAACTCTATGCATAAGTAAGAGCATCAATCTCTTGATGAATTTTCCTCTGACATATGTCACAAGAATTTCCTGATACCTTGGATATTAGTGATCTTCTTTAGCCTGAGGTTCAGTTATGCTGACCTCTCTGTCATAACCCTGCCAATATTTCCAAAGTGTATGTTTTTCCTGTCACAAAAGGAGAGACAAAACCGGCTTTCCACAATTCAGTTAAAGAAAGTAAAGGAAAAAAGATGCTGCTGTTACTGTGCCCCAACACATGTTATATGAAAAGGATTGCTCACAGATACATGGTGAGTTAATCACATCTTCCCTAAAGTATATTGGGAAATTGTCGTTAATGTCTGAAATGAAATACTTACGATTACAGGAAATTAAATTACTTATGACATCTTTTTGCAGCCTCTCACTTGCAACACACACTCTTTTTAGCACACACATATACACGCACATAACTATTGTTAATTCAGACTGTC
>JAOEHY010013255.1:0-50000 GCA_025447955.1 Psilopsiagon aurifrons | reverse complement strand
TTCCACATCCCCTGATCATCCAGAACACAGGAACTATTATAGCTTATCACTGATCCCATGAGTCCCTGCTCCCTTTCTATGGAAAGCAGAACTGTGAAGGGTTTTTCTGCTCCCAGTGCTTGTCCAAATATCCCGCAGACATGTCTGTGGTCTGGATGCTGTTGTCCAAAGGACTTGCGTAACTTGAAATGGGAGAGCAGAGAACTGAGGCAGAAATCCCCACTCCAGGAAGAAGTTCTGCCTATTGGACTGTCTTTGATTTTCACTAACAGAGTAGTGTTAGTCTGCAATCTGGAAAGAAGGGATATCCTTAGCAAGCTTTTTCTTACTTGATTAATGTCTATAACATTGGGGCTTATATTAAAAGGACTGTGCTGAAAGAACTGTTATGTATCTTATGGTTACCCCATGTAATATGAGACTATTTACTACGATTGAATTAATTGTTCTCCACTGTTCCAGCAGTCCCCAGCCATTCCAGTTCACAATCCTACAAAATGTGTGAGCAAAACCCCCTTCCCTGGCTTGAGCCTCTCTGATGCTATTGCAATAGTGCAAGGCTGCTTGTGTGAGCAGGCTCTGGCACTGCTTTGTTACGTGTCCTATCATTCCCTTGCTCTGTGCTATTTCAAAGTGCTACCTAATGTCTTTCAAATTTAAGGAGTTTCAGAGTCTAATCTTCAGATCTGCCCCACTTTCTATTGATCTAGTTCCAGGTTGGTTACCAAGACTATTTTCTGGTTCCAGTTCAGATGTGCCCAATTGAATAGAAATTCCACAAGAACATTTTGAACTTATGAGATTACCCCAAGTTTCTGCCAACTAATCTAGGAAAGTTTCTGCCCTTTGGAGCTGGGAGGATGCTGGGCCTTTGAATTTGAATCCTGGCTTTTCATTTCAATTGCATGTGAGTTGAAACCACTTTTCTTATTTATATGTAACATCACAAAGATTCAATTGCTGTTCCTGGAAGTAATAATTAGAAGGTGAAGTCTTTGATTTTGAAGAACAGTTTACATTTGACACTGAACAAAATAGCCTTTTTTTTCCCTGAAAGGACACCAACTCCTTTACTCCTTTCCCCGATGCAGATGACTGTAGAGTCAGATGCTTGGAGAAATCCTGCAGAAACAAAAGTAATGTGTATCATTTTGGATGCTTGCCTTAGCAAAGTTCTTGAGAAAATTAGCACTGCAGTAAACAGCTTCCCGCTACAATTGGGAGTAGCAGAAGCAGCCACATGCATCATTTTTTAAGTCATTTTTCAGCTTTGCTGTTCCCGGCCCCCCTGCCATGGGTGACTGGACTCCGGTAGTAGAGCTGACGTTTTCATTCCCTGGAAAAGCTCAGAACCTGGCTCTCATTTAAATGTGTAAAATTATCTGAGTTGTTTTTCCCTCGATAAGGTTTACAAGTGTCTGTATATCTTTAGCTTTAACAGAGGGCAGTTCAGTAGACTGTTTGTGAAATACTGGTCAGGGAGATAAATTACCTTGTAGAGCCACACAATCACCATTCACAATCTCCTCAGTGACTTTATAGCCAATGATAGGATTTTTCAAGTTCATAGAAACTCATCAAAACACTTCCTGGTATTTTCTTCTTCTCCATCTAGCCATTCTCACTTAAAGCATAATCTGTGCTGCTCCTGCTAGGGAGTGAGGGCTTGGTTTGATGCCTTAGGGCCCTCTGAACACTTCTTTATTTCTGGCAGCTCCTTGAGATTTGTGAACTGGAAATGGGAATGTTTCGGGCTACTGCAGCACTTTGACATGTTCCTTTCCCAGAGGTCATATCTAACCTCAAGCGATCCTTTGTGTGTACTGTTAACAAGTCAAGCTTTGCAGGGTTGCTCTCTAAGGTTATTGTCAGGAAACTGAGTGGTTTTATGCTTTCCTTTGCTGCTCTTCTAGGGTCAAGATTCCATAGCTATATATTTGAGGCTCCCCAGTTCTTTTGGGTGGGTGCTACTTCAGCCCATAAGTTGTTCACAACATGATTGGTGTACAACATCTTCCAGCAGAAGAGGACATGCAATATGCAGGGTGAAGATCTCCTTGAACTTCTTCTCTTCAATTTAATGAACTTTTCTGATCAACATAGTACTTGGAAGTTGTCAGAGAAAGTGGCACCCCTTTGTTTCTGAACCACCAGGAACTCCAGTTCCTGAAGCCAGAATCATACCACAGCAGTGCAGGTTGTACTGGTTTATGTCACTGATGGCTCCAGCTCATGATCAAATGCCATTCTGTTTCTGATTTAGCTGAAAGGTGAAAAGCCAAGGGAATGAAGAGAGAATATGGTAATTTTATAGTCTCTGTGGATGTGTATTTCTCCATAGTGTGATGTTTCTGTGGCTGTGTAGCTGCACACATCCACATTTCGATTGGGACTGTGTGTTCCATTGTTGATGAACACCTGTCTCTATCCCTGCACAGCTCCAGGGAGATTTGCTGAAGCAATAGCATGGCAAATACAGGTGCGGTGGTGGGTACAGAGCTGTCATATGGCTGACTGAGAATGTGCTGAGGATGGCTTTCTGAGGTAATGGGTTGCACCAGAGCCTCCCCTTCCAGGGCAGGGGTTAAGAATTGGTTCAGATAAGAGTAGGTCCAAGTACTACCCTATAATAAGACCTTCCAGGTGTTATTTGTGAATGGCTCTATTTCCAAATTGATTTTTCCCCTACTTATATCCTGACTCAGAGGAACTTCTTGTTCTAAACAGGCTGCACATTTACCCTGAGTGATGTTTCCCGCATCCGGGTCATCTCCCCTCTGACAACGCCAGCAGAAGACATTGCCAGGAGGCCATAAGTAAGAGTGTTACCAGAGTTATTTACTCTGTTCCTAGCAGCCTCTGAGATGGTGATCAGAAAGAAACTAGAAATACCTACTGGGCCTAATGAAGTAGGCTTGGAGTGGTAGGGATGTCCCATTCCTGTCTTCTTGGAGGGAAGCAAGAGAGCTTAATGTTGGGTAGCAGAGGACATGGACTCAATAAACATGTAGTAAGTTGTTTTTTAACCTATGCATGTGATGATAATATTGACATTTAATAGAGTGTTTTTTGTCAAAGAATTTTCTTCCCTTTTTTGTTTTGCTCTCGCTGCTATTCATCCCAGTTCCACAGAAAAGGAAGACTGTGCAACCAAGGACATCATAAGATTAGCTCAGCTTTGTGGTAAGGCAAGATTTGGACCATACAAAGTGCTGCTGGAAGAACAACAGTGAGCTGAGGAGCTGCTGGTTCCTGAATTTTGGGGAATTAAAAATCCCTCAGTCATTAAAAGGCTTTCATTTAATGATAACTTCTTCCCAGGCTTTTCACATTCAACATGCTGTCTTCTTCTGTTGTCACAAGGGTGCTGGAGAGGGACTCTTCGTCAGAGACTATAGTGGTAGAACAAGGGGTAATGGGTTTAAACTAAGAGAAGTTCAGGTTAAATATAAGGAAGAAGTTCTTTACTGTGAAGGTGGTGAGGCACTGGAATGGGTAGCCCAAAGAAGTGGTAAACGCTCTATCCTTGGTGGTGTTCAAGGCCAGACTGAACAGCGCCTTGGGTGACATAGTCTAGTGTGAGGTGTCCCTGCTCAGGGCAAGAGGTTGGAACTATGTGATCTTAAGGTCCTTTCCAACACTAACCTTTGTATGATTCTCTGCTATTTAGCTCCTGGAGAAAAGGGGACATTTGTGATGTGCTTTTGGCTGTCTATTCTGAATCTGTTCCTGGAATTGTGACCAAATGAGGTCTTGGTAGTTACTGCATTTTGCTAGGTGTTTTAGAACTCCTTAGAGCTCTGTCTATGGCCTGATCCTGCTTGTTGTGGAACTGCAGACCTCCTGACTTTCTAGGGGGACATAGTCAGGGCCCATTTGCAGCAGCAAGGAAAGCTGCATTGTGAGTTTGTGGAGGGGGTGTAAGCTGAAGATGTCTTGATCTTGGTTGCTGTTACTGGTGGGGTCTGGACAGTTGTTTCTCTTGTGTGTCTTTTTCCTCTCACATTTTGTCTCTAAGAAAGTAAAGGGCACACAGCAGGAGCTTGTAGTGGTTTTCCAAGGTCTTTCAAGTGTTTTCATTCCCAACAGCACATGCCGTGCCATAATGATGAGCCTTGGACTGGGTCATAGGAAGAGGTTGCTGAGGTTAGCATATGGGTAGTGTGTGATGCTCAGAGTGGTGTTTGGGTTTCTGCTGCCTGATCAGCTGCATTCAATACCCTGGGCAGGAGAGGGGGAACAGGGTCTGAGTTGCATGCTTGGTGCACTTGAGTGCTCTTAAACAAGGGTGCCCATGTCTTAGCAGAGACTTCGGTTTTGATATTTTGCCAGCGAGATCACAGGTGGCAGCTTAGTAAAATCATTTAAATGTCTGTAACCCACTATGTCAAAACCTGAATACAAATTATTGCCCAGATTCCACTAATTGATGCTAAGTAGAAAGAAAAATAACACAGGAGAAAAACCCTCCTAGAAACAATCAATAAATTAAAGGTGCTTGGGGATATAAATTCAGCAGTTAAATGAGATACTAATGAAGATGGGAGTTTAATGGTGAGTAGTCTCATTACATTGTTTTAAAAACTCCATTTGATGTAGATTTTGTACTGGTAAAAGGAAGACAGCCCCGTGACAAACATCCGTGAGAACAAAAGTTGTTCTGGTATATGAACACAACTGCTACTGTCTATTGCTAAGAAGCTTTACTTCTCCATTTCTGCAAATTGTTGAAAGATCTGGGGGGGAAACGTGGAACAGTTAATTAAAAGCAACTAATGACTGTTCCACAGGGTCAGTTTGCTTCTCGGAGCCTAAAATGTGCAGGATATTAACACATGTATCATTTTTTTGACACTGGAGGACAATTGCAGAGCCCAGCATTTCTGCTACTAGTTTTAAAGCAGAACTTAATTAACTAGAGATGGGCTGAGCAGGTTTGGCTGGAAATGGGCAATGGGCTTCCAAAGAACCGAGATGCTCAGATACTGCCAGACTACAGATTAAGGACGCTGCTTCCCAACTCATCTCAGCCTGCTAAGCAGCACTGTGCTGTTACCACTCAGTTCCCACCTCTAGCCCTGTGGCTGGATGTCATCCCTATCTCCAAACCCCTAAACATGTTTCACTTAACCTGTTTTAGGCATATGCGTTAGGGTGAGATGAATTATGCTCCTAAAATTCCCATTTCTCACTCTAGTGGGTCTAACTTGGACAAACCCAGCACTTGCAGTCAGGTAAGATGCTATGGAGTGGGCAAGTTTGCACCTGATGGCTGCAGCCCATTTGTGCTTTGGAGGGACCAACAAAGCTCTTGAGTAGAAAAAATACAACCAAGTCCATTTCTGCACATGCTCCAGCCCCACTGCCACTGGGAAGAGGCTTCTTAATGCCTCTGCTTTGCCTTGACACTGCTGAGGCATTTTTCTTCTGTCAGGGTGGAATTCGGTGAGCGCAATTATTTTCCTTTATCTTGCAGTTACGTTTAAACTGCATCTCTGCTGGTTCGTGCTCTGTTTTGATTAATATTAAACTTCCAGATCATCTTTTTGAATTGGAGCAATTTCTTACAACAAATAGACCGGAGAGCCAGATTTCTGAGTGATTAGTAGCAGGCTGAGAGCGCTGGATGCTTGGGGAACTTAACGATTCATGGCCAGATTCATTCACCATGGTTAGAGTAGTAGGCATGTCACAGCTGATTCCTCTGGCAAAACCTCAGCCTGAAATGATTTTAAATCAGGAGTTCAGTTTTCCATCCCCCTTCTTTCCAGGTTGGCTGCCTTGCTGAAAGGGGGGAGGAGAGACATCCTCCCATCCCAGGATATGCTGAAAAAATCTGGCTATGAGGACCCAACGGGCTGTAAGTCTGTTCTTCCATTTTCTCTAAATTCCTGGGCACAGACAGAAAAAACTCCCACTGGCTCCAGTGTTTCCATCCCAGGGGATGCCTTTCAGGGTGCTATGCACGGTAGCAGGCGGACCTGGATGCAGCATGATTGTATTTTGTTCTGGCTTGTTTGGTTTTTTTTGTAAGGACGATGTTAAATGG
The DNA here is from genome assembly GCA_025447955.1 of Psilopsiagon aurifrons. NCBI lineage: Eukaryota > Metazoa > Chordata > Aves > Psittaciformes > Psittacidae > Psilopsiagon > Psilopsiagon aurifrons. The sequence continues at coordinate 43,951 of JAOEHY010013255.1, read as the reverse complement.
GAGATGGAAAGAATGACGGAAAGAGAAAAATTGTAGATACCACATGAGCTGATGCAACATGAGGAGAAAGAGGAAGCCTTCACTGATTTCAGCTGTAATCTAATGGTTTAGCACTAGTGGAAGTTCTGGCTTAAGGGTTTTGGGAGCACAGCAAAGACACGTTTCTGACTTCCTCCCAAATACACCTGACATTGCTATAATGCCAATAGGTTGCTGTCAAGCACTTATAGTGCTGTTCCTGGACTAGACTGCTACCAGAATTCAGCATGAAAAATTGTATTTTTACTCAAATGAACAGTAAACCCGTTTTTTTTGTTTGTTTGTTTTAATGCACGAATGGGTTACATAAGGTGGATTTTCCCATGCAGAACATGTAGCTGTGGTGTGTGCTGGCTGAGCAGCGGAGAGTCAAGCGGAGATAGGTGAGATCATTGGCTGTGCAGGAAGGCAGCAGCAGTGCTTATGGGACATGAACCTCATGTTTTATGGCCAAGAAAAATATATGCTTTGAAAACCAGAATTTGCATCTGTGTTGGCACTTTTGGCCCTCAAACTCATTTTTCGTAATAAAGATACAAATTCACCTTCTGCATTGAATAAGGTCAGGAATTCACCTGGGATTTGGAACTAGGCTGTTATAGAGCAAAGAGTATTCAGTACCTTCAAAAGAGTTAAAAACATGAAGGGCCCATCACATCTTTGGGAAAGTTGTTGTTGCTGACCCTGTGAAGTTCTGAGCACTTGTTGAATAGGAATTCAGGATTTTGAGTGTTCCTGGAGACTGGGCCCAAGGCTTGGGTGCTCTATTGTCAAAGCTCAGAAACTAAGATGTTGAACATTGGCGGTGCATTATATCTAGCTGTGGAAAAGGTCATCCCTGTTATTTGTAGAGGGAGGGTTGCCTTTGCTTCATGGCTCTCTGACTTTTTGGGCTACATGTTATAATTTATAAGTGCTTATTGTTTGCAGACACTCGGCTGAGGATATTTTGTGTGTGAAATTTAAAATGCAGCCTGTTGTAGCTGAATATGTGGAACAGAATTCTTTTGTCCAGAAGGAGAGAGAGACAGCTGGGCTTGTCATCTTGGCTTCCTCTTCAGTTAAAGGGGAGGAGAATAGGTATTTGTAGGGCATGAATTATCATAAAATAGCTGTTTAAAGTATTTCAGATGCACCCATCCACTAAAGTAGAGAGACATAGATATTGGCAATACAGAGAGACTGTCACTATCTCGCGTGGTGGCATTTGTGTTGTAGATCTTGGAGGTAGGTTGTGTAAACTCCTCTTTACTGGTGCCTTTCTGTTCTCTGCACAGCTTTTGTAAAATCAAGGCACTGATGCTAATGTGCATGAAAATTAAGAACCTACTTAGTGAAGGATTTGGATGCTTGAGCAATTGTGTTAAAATGCTCACTTGCTCGTCACAGTGAAGTCAGTTGCCTAAAAACATGAAGGAATGTAAATTCATTAATAAATGCAGAACAATCTATCATATTTTTGGGCTGTCAGTCTCAGAATTTACAATTCCATGCAGAATTGGTTCAAAACTACACAGAAATGCATTAGCTGTCACGGCTCATTTCTTCAGTGTAGCTCTGGTTTTGAGTACTTGTGTTAGCTTTTTAAGCAGGCTCCAGGTGTTGTTTGATACTGATATGGGCAAATGAGATGAGGTCCTCTTATGCCAGTCACTGTACAAACCCAGTGTGGCTGCACATGGCAGGTGGGAAGTTCAAGTCTTGCCCTCATCCATGACACGCTTGGGAGCCAAAGTATTGTGGCCTTACATGACAGCTAAACCAGAACAAACTATGAGCTGCTGCTTTTCCCCTCTTCCAGCGATATGTTCTTGTCATTTCTCCTGCAACTGTGTAATCTGAAGGAAAATGAAAACCAAATCATCCACAAACAAATCCTCATTTGCATTTGGTTATTCAGTTGAATCAACACCTGCAAACTCTAGATCCCAACTGTGGGAAACCTTACAGCTCTCTTGGATCAATGTAAGTGTCTTGTGAATCTTCACCATTAGTCTCTTGGTTACTGGATCTACCACCTTGACTAGAATCCTGTCTCCCAGAGAATCTCCCTAAGCAGTTTGCAGTAGTATCTACCTCCTTCCAGGCATTTTGCTAGAGTTAACAAATGGATAAGTCATGTCACAAAGCACTGATTTGTATCTGTTTGACACTGATTTTGCTAGTTTGGTGTCAAAGAATAAAATCATAGTCATCTAGGTTTGAAAAGACCTTTAGGGCCATCTAGTCCAGCCTTTAGTCTAGTACTGCCAAGTTCACCACTAAACCATGCCCCTAAGCAGCACATCTACATGTCTAAGTATCTCCAGGGATGGTAACTCACCCACTTCCTTAGAGAGCCTGTTCCAATGCTTGACGACCCTTTCAAAGGAGAAATTTTTCCCAATATCCAATCTAAACATCCCCGACACAACTTAAGACCATTTCCTCTTGTCATGTTGCTTGATAACTGGGAGAAGAGTCTGATCTCCTTCTCAGCGATGAGGTCTCCCCTCAGCCTCCCTTTCTAAAGGTTATACAACCCCAGTTCTCTCAGATACTCCTCATAAGACTTCAGCTCTAGAACCTTCATCCGCTTCATTACTCTTCTATGGACCTCAGTGCCTTTCTTATAGTGAGGGGTATTGAATCAGACTTCCTTTGTGGGACCAGTCTCTGACTGCATAGCTACGTGTGGATTTTTGTTATGGAAATACAAGTTCTAGCCTCTTTTCTGAGTGGAGAACCTGAGACTTGTATCAGTGAAGCATAGCCTTCAGTTTCTTCTCATCACTAGTTATGTAAAACAGTATGGAGCAAATATCACCCACCAAGACCTAGGAAAAAAACAATGCTCTGCTCTTAAACCCAAGATACTCTCCAAAGCTTTACATTCATTGTAAAGTGACTGTGAGGAATACCTTTTAACTAAGTAATTTTCTTGTCTGACAAATAGTCTTTGAATGAAGTCACATAAAGTGTGTACAAAGTGTGTGTATGTGAGTGGCAGGTGGAGAAACCTCACAAATTACATTCTCAGCACATAAGAGTTCACCTATTACTCTGTTATGGCTGTGTGATTTCAGAACCTCCCAGTAACTGCTGTTTGTCCAGGTGTCAGCTAGGTGCTGGTGGAATGGCCGGATGTGAACCACAAAGGACAAGAAAGCAGCACATAAGTTTGCATTAACCCTTCCTAGCCTGGACAGTATGTGTTCAAGTGACCCTGCCCAAGAGGAGAAAGTTGATGTGTTCATTGTGTTCCATGATCAGACAGCACTGGGCCATGCAGGATGTTAAAGATTGTTCTTTTGTGAGTGAATTGAAGGAGAGGCACAGTTTATCAACAGTAGTCCTTGGAATAATTTCTCAACAAATGGTTTTCAGAGAGAGGACACATTGGAGGACTACACTTCTGATAACAGCCTGTTAAAGATCAAGGTCAATGACAGAGAACCATATTACTATACTGTGGGCCATGCAGTGGTTTACAAGTTGATGCCAGTTTTCCTCTGGGTGTTCCTTTACCTTTCCTCTCTGTGTAGTGTGTTGTAATTGTGTGGAAAATAGCAGAATTTGGATCAAAAACAGTGAAAGAAACTCCTCGGGAAGGAGCAAGGAGAAAGTGAGATAACATCAAGTGGCTGTTGGCAGTTACTGCAATACATTAGTGTCTTCATCGAGATCCTAGACATAGATAGGCAAATAGAAAAGGACCAACAGGAAACAGCAAAAACACTTTTCCCTAGCAGTTTCATAAGTTATTCATTAAAGAATAGCATGAATGTGGTCAAGGCAGCTCCAGAAATAATTGAGAGAGGCTTTATTACTGCAAAGCAAGCATTTGCTGCATGCTGTGTCACTTAGCCAGGCTTTCAATGTGGGCATCTCTCCTCATCTGAGCAAGAGAATTCCTACAACATCAGTCCTCAGTGATCTTAAGGATAAACCCAGGGTCTGTTTGACCAGAAGTGTGCTTCTTTCTGAAATTTTGATACTTCTGAGGAGGGCTGTTTCTGTCTTGTTTCCTCCTTTGTGTGTGCAAGTGGAGTTTCAGTTGCTTTTGTCTCATACTAAGGTGACTGCTGAAATGGAGAGGGCTTTGCCTGGCCTGCTTGCCCATCCCCTGTGTCCTTAACTAGAACTGGGCAGTACATCACTGTTGCTTCCAGGTGTAATCTCGGTTAAACCTCAACAGCTTTCCCTTCTCATGGCCTTTGCTATCAGCACTCAAGAAAAAAACACAAGGGGAGAATGATAAAATTTGATTTCTATTTCATTAGAAATATTTCCCCTTTTGGCCACAGGCTGAGACTGCTCTGACTCTAACCAGTCGTCCCTGGGGTTTGATAACAGTAGCTCACAGGAGGCTCTAGCTTATCTGAAGACCAAACAGTAAATTTCTCATTTCCTCTTAGTAGTGAGGTGTTTAATTGCTGCTTAGTTTCACCAGTCAAGTAATTCACATTGATGTGCTAAAAGCAGCCACTAGCAGTTAAGCTTGCATCCAAGGGCTTCGGTGAATGATCCTGACACCTTTTTGCTGGTACTGGCTCTGCAGGCTGTTCAAGTTTCTCCTCTCAAGTGTGCAAGCAATCTATAGAAAATTAAGTCTGAAAAACCATGAGAGGTTGTAAGGCAGCTTAAAGCAGAGGCTCTATTGGCTGAAGTTTCTTGTCCTGCACAAATTCAGGTTGAAAATTAAAATGTTGCCACCTTACTGGTAATTTAGGAGGAGGAGCATTGCTTAAATACAGTGAGACAGGGTTGAACAAGAAACAGAGAGTACTCACTTCATAAAGTCCATGTCAGTTTACATATCTACCTAGCAAATGCTGTCCTTAAGGAATGTATCAAGTTATAGAGGTCGATAGATATGGAGATGGCTGTGTGCAAAGTCTGTAACTCGGCTTGGTGGACTCACTCCTCACTTGTATTACTGCAAGGAAGGAGTAACTCTTCCAAAGTCTAAAGCCCTGCCTTGCACACCTATTTGCACTTTTTGGCAGGAGTTTAAAGTGCTGCTGCTAGTTCAAAATCATAGGGAGTTTTTACTCAGTATCAATTTAAATCTACCTTATTTTCTGTGGGGTAATTGTGGGTCCTCAGTGAAGTAGCATAAGCAAATAGTCCGGTCTCTTTATTTATGTATTTATTTTCTCAATTTACTTTCTTATTTGCCTTGTCTTTTCTGATGGTCTGATACTGCCAGCCCTGTGTGGGAGCTCCATGCAAGATACCACATACCCTACATGTCTCTGAGTATCATAAGTACAGAGATTCTGCAACTTGGAAGCAGATAAACAATTTGTTTTCATGAGTTGGAAATGACCAGATAACTCATGAATGGCAGAGCACAGCACAGCCAGAGTCAATGATGCATGAGTGTATCAAAGTGGCGGAAGTAAATTGCTGCAACTTCTCAGACTGGCTGCTGTGCTGATGGAGAGTTACACTTGTACCATCTTTCGGGAAGTCTGTGCAGACTTACAGAACTTGTAGCATGATAGGCTATTAGGGAATGACCATCGGGCTTTACTTTCTTGGTGGGTCACACCATCAGTGTTGCTGGAGCTCTATGTGGGCAGTGCTATAAGGGGCAAACTTCATGGCTGCCACAGAGCTCAAGAAATAATTATCTTATTTAAATTACACAGACGGTTGATTAATATCTTAAGAGGTGCAATTGCTGTAATAGCAGAATAGATAATACAAAGCTGCCACTCGTTCTTAACATGGACATTGTTCTCCAGTTCAGACAATGCGAACAGACGCAAATAGAAAAACTAAGCTCAGTAATAGCGCTGCTTCATATTCCAACTGCAAGTGTGAGGTTGTCTAGATGAAACGAAAGCCTTAGAGTATGAAATAGCCTCTCATCTACAGAAACCCATATCTTACCAAGGGGCCTGTAACTCATGCTCCCAAATTCATCTCACCCTCTGTGCAATAATGCAATCTGATGTCAGTTTGAGATACGGTATTCCACTTGTCTTTCAGTAAATGAATTTGAGTTGAAGGGAAATGGTAGCATACCCCACCTGTGAGGTATTACCTAGAACAAAGTTTATCTGTGTATTTTTAGCTAATTGGTAGATTATTTCTTCCAAAAAAACTACACCCCCAAAAGACCCAATTTCCCCTAAATCCCACACCACTTGGCTGAAACCCATGGGTGGTTTCTCTTACCCAACCCCTAGGTGTTTGCATTCATCGGAGTTTGATGTCTTCAAACTGAGAACCACAAACCACAGAATCGATATCATCTACTGAGCACAGCATAAACACAATCAATTAATTCCTTTTTACGGAAAAGGAGCTGGAACTCAGCTCATCTCCTCTTTCAGGCAAATTATAGCGATTAGAATTTCCCTGAGCTGAAACCAGAAGCACCAGCTTTCTGCGAGCTTAACCTATAATTGTCTGTAACATGCGTGGAAGTAAGTGAGATGCAATTTTATTCACATGAGTTCCATTATCTTTAATCGGCTTCTACATAATTTCCTTTGTATCCAATTGTTTTGGTTTTAAACATGTACTATGCTTTCTTTTCATGCCTGTGTAGCCAGAAGGTGAAGAAGTCAATGTCGTGTTCACAACAGTGCTCCATTGGCAGGAGTTCTAGCAGCGTGAATAGTGAAACCAGGAATAAACGAACTTGGTTTTGGGAGAATTTTGAGTCATTTAAGCACCTTTCCCTCAGCTGTGCCCTACAATGCTTTTCAGAGTAAACCAAAAGCTTTATGAAACTGTGCTATAATCCAGAGCAGTGAAAATAAACAAGATGATAGAAACCAGAGGAAAGAGTCCTGTTTGAATAGGCTGTTTAAATAAAAAATAATGGTGCCAATGACGTGCTACTTCTCACTTTCACTTGAGACCAGCTCTTTAGATCTTGATTTCGATCTTGTAATTACCTAAAGTTTGTAGAAATTTAAGGGAGTAAAGAAATCTCTGCAGTCCTTATGAATTAAGCACTGTTATGCCTTAGTGAAAGGCCGTCCTCACTTCCTGAGATCTGAAATGGGTCAGCAATGCACATAATAGGACAAGAAGAGCAGCCATTCAAAGCTTCCTGCTGGGAAGGAGAAGCAATTCATCACAGGTATCTAAATGCTTCACTGGAGTAGGGGTTCCAGGCTGGGTACTTCAGTCCAAGGAAGAGATAGTCCAACTAGTGAGACACACACTAATAAAATGATCAAACCCCCTTATTTAATTTCTTTTTAATTATATTTCATTATTTGGGCTAAATAAAGCTGGTATAGTCTTCAAGTATTACATATCACATCTTGTTGCAGGAGATGAGGAAATTACTGTGGTGTGCATGGGCTCAAATTACATTCAGTGCTGCAAATTAGGAGAATTTTTCACAGTTAAGGATGGTGAAACGCTGGAATACTCTGGCTAAGGATGCATTGGGGCTTCTGAATTTTGAGATAATTAATAAGACAGATAACCATCATTCAGGAATGACACAGATGTATCTGACCCTGCTTTTGGAGAGCAGTATAGGTCTGCTGACTCTGCATGGTGCTCCCAAACCCTAATTTTCTGCAGTTCAGTATGGGCATCTTAAGATTGGTCACTGTTACACGTATGGGTTTGGAAAAAGAGAAAAGAATACACCCTACCTCCCAGCTGAGCATCTCACAGGGGGGACATGACCTGGGAACTGTGTTCCTGCAGATGATTGCCTCTGCTTTTGACTCAGAGAACTCGAATGTGCCTTATACCTGTCTAATGTGTCTCCTTCCTGATCTTTTGTGCTGGTGGCTCAGTCCTGCCTGGTTTTAGGGCTTAGATCTCTTCATGCCCTGTCTGCAGATTGCTTAGTTATGGGCAGGATATCTAAATAATACTACTTATTCAAGAATGAGTAGAAACTAAGGAAACCTTTACTGAGCAACAGAGATTACTTTTGTTTTCCTCAGCTCTTGACAGATCTCTGTGGTTATGGCTCCTCTTCACCACCTGACTCACAAAGAGCAAGTTGCAGCCTAGTATTTGAAGGTGTTATTGCTGTTCAGAAGGAAGATTTTCTGGCATGTGATAGGCAAGGGCAGTGTCTCCTACTTTTAACTAATGATTGGAGCAACTTAAAGGTCTTTTCCAACCTATACGATTCTATGATTCTGAGCGCTGCTTCCTTGCGTGGATGTTTGGACTTTTGTTGCTTCTAGTGGCAGTGTCAGGACCGCAAGGCAGCTAATGGGGATGGATTCCCTCCTGCTCTTGCTGGTGATAATGCTGGTTGGCTTAGATTCAGGATTTACTCAAGTGTTTTTGTGTCCCACTATGAGTATGAAACAACCCTGGTTCCCGAATCCACTGGGGAGCAGCCAGACAAGAGAGGCTGCCAGCGCATCAACCAGAAACTCAGCTCACCTCCCTGTGTGCCTGGGCAAGGGAAACTGAGCAGATTGGTCCTAAAGAATTAAGCATTAAGCAGCATTATGTTTTCAAATACAAAATTCTCTTGCTTGTATTGACCAGGATAGGGTTCCCTCTTGTCACCTGTCATGCAGCCTAATTGCTTCACCTAGCCTTGATTGGAGCTCAGGATTCCCAAGAGATGTGATATAAATCCTTTTCTCTCTCTCTGTTGTATGCATCATGCTGGTCATCATCATAACTCCCTGGAAGCAGTGCCATCAATAGCTACCACCATCAGTTAGGTGCATAGCTCAGGGACGTGAGATTCTGTAGCTTGCTCTGTCCTTGGCTGCAATTGCATGTAGCAGCAACAGTGAGACTCTGGGGACTTTCACTTATTTTCCCTTGGACGTTAAATGTACAGCACCTTACACAGCGAGGTCCTGAGTCATCACAAGTCTCAAGTGGGTAATGCTTATTTTCCCTCTGTTGCCTATTCCTTTCCTGAAAAAAGGAAGATCAATGGACTATTTCAGCTCATGACCTCTGGGAATAGAGGATGATGCCAGTGTAAATTTTTAAGAAAAGGGAGAAAAAGGAGAAATGAAATAAAAAATCCTGAAGGTTTAAACACTGCCTTTCCTTGACCCCCCTCCAAAACCAATATTATCCTAATAAAATAATGTGTTACCTGCATTTATTTATTTATTTTCCTCAACAAGGACTGTGAGTTCATTTGTTTGTTTTACATTGCCTGCTCTGAACAGTGTAGCTGTATGAGGTTAAAGAGATCCTCTGAGAAAGATCCTATTGATTTTAATTACCGAGAAACAGCCCACAGGGACAAAAGGACTTTGGCTGTTTATTTAGCCATCGCTGTGCTGCAGTATTGTGTAAGGAGAGATCAAATCAGCTGCCCTCATTATTACAATAATAATAAGGCAGAAAAGGTGCCTCAGGGCCTCGGGATTTTTTCTTTAAGAAGCAATAACCTCCGCCACTCCTCCCACTAATAAAAGGCAGACTTGAGGAACAAGGAGCAATTACTATTAGTCAATATTAATTCAATTACACTCATGTTATTTATATCATGAAAAGGATTGTTTAATATTTTAGAAATATCCCTTCCAAATCAGGGGCCACATCTGTTCATTTACTGATTTATTTTTATCACTGCTAAATGCACACTGAATGGTTTCTACCTCCTTTGGACTGAAGCTAAAGTTAATTAGGTACTTGTATAAGCATCAGCTAAACCATGTCTATTGGTAAGATGAGTTTTTATAACAGTATCTGAGTTGAAAATACACCTTCTTGGATGCTAAACTGGAAACCATCCAGGGGTGAGCAAGTGTTACTTGCCTGGAATCTTTTCCTACTCGCTCCAGACTAACCTCAAGCCAGATTTATGGCGACAGCAGAAATCAGTTTGTTCTGTTTGTGCTATTTGGTATTTTTGAGCTTCTTGGAGCCTGCACCTCTGAATTGGTCTCTGCTCTGTGGCTTGGTTTGCGTTGCCTCGTGAGAATTTAGTATTTCCCTATGGGTATTCTCATTCTTAAATACTTTTTAATGAATGTTTGATGCTTTTGGCCTGAAGTGCCCAAACAGCCAAATTACAGTGCTTTTTGTGAACTGTGCCTCAGTTCTCACTTGTGCTTTAAAGAAAGATTAGCCCATATTCTTGTTGGCATTGATCTTGTAAAGCTGTGCTTGAGTGACCCAAGAGCAATTCAGCAGATGGGTGTATGCAGGGGAAGGTTGTTTAAAAGTCAGTGTTTTAACATAGAGGTGAGCAAATCTGGAAACAATTCTTTGAGACAGAATTGGTCTTTCAAGCACCTTGGCCAGGCAATGTGTAGGTGCATGTTGTTATTGGTATGGAGAAAATAATAGAGCTGCAAGTCATCGAAATTAAGTTGTAATTTAGCTGTGATCTGTGGAAGCCTTAAGGTTGTTGAGGACTCTGCGGGAGGACTTTAAAGAGAGCCCAGGGACAAGCAGTTTAGCTGTCAGCATCATTTGCAGTCTTCTGTGCAAAAGGCATGGCAGAACTTGAGTCAATGTCTGTGCTCCAGCTCAGCAGCTGACTTCACATGTAAGGGTTTTCTTTATTTTCCTTTAAATCATGGCACTAGGAAAGGATTTCCTGGTTCTTGTTCTGCTTCAATTGAAGCTTTTTGAACTTCAGGAGATGTCACATGTGGTTTTAACTGTGTGCCATCCTCTGGACCACCAACTCTGCGTCTCACTGACTACTTGTGTGTCTAAGAGAGATCCTACGCATTTCAAGTGAGGTTTCTGCTGGTAAGGTTAATGCAGCACAGCACTGTGCATGTGTTGCAGGTCAGCTCCTTGTTTTAAATATGCTCTTCTGTTGATGGTGCTTCCTCATACATCCAAAGATGGTGCAGATTTGGCCAGAACGCTACAGAGGCTATGTTTCTGAGGTCAGAGCTGCAGCATTGCTCCAGGGTGTTGAAAAGCTCACCAGGTACAGGAGCTTTCCCAATGGCTTGCTTTTACAAGATGGGTTAAAACAGTTGACTCAAAATATCTTAGTACTATTTTACCTTTTATTCAGTGTATCAGTTCACTGTTTGATTAATTATCCAAAGTAGAATGTGTCTACTCCACTAAATTTTCTTCACTATGCTCATTTTTTGACTGGATTTAACTGACATGGTCTGTTCCTGACTGGTAAGAGCCACTGTGGATAGTGAGGGTGGGAAGTAGCACAGATGGATTTAGAAAGATGATAAATGGTTAATAACAACAACAAAACCTCAGGTGTTTTTTTTAATTATGGTTTAGGTTTTTAATTGCATCCCAGGCTTGAAGACTGCATGTTTCATACTTCCAATTTTTCCAGCAACAACGCAGACTAGGAACAAATTCAGATTTTCCATGTTCTGGCCATGATTTATGCTATTTTTCTTCTGTTCTATTTCATGATATATTCTATTTCCGTGATCAACCTGCACCTCTGAAATTGTCAATATAGGAAGTGTGTGTCCAAGAAGAAAAGTAGATTAAGCTTATTTGCAGTGTGATAATATGGAAGAAGGATGGAGGATGACGCGGTTTTGGACTGCAGATACTGTGAAGAAGGTATCCCCTAATGAGAAACCAGAATTAGCTATGGAGAAGTAGCTGCAATTAGTTTAGGAGAAATTGATTTCTAAGGAAAGGTCAAGTTTTCAAGGTATAGAGCAGAGCTAAGCAAGTACAAATGCAGGATTTGTTGACACTATGTAAAACTATAAATATCACAGATATCATAATCTGTTAAAACTGGGAGTGTAAGTGGTGTTGTAGGCTATTTGTATGGCTATATGTGAGTACGCTTTTCTATACAAACTTATTCAGGCAGTTGGTATATGCTAGCTGAGTTGCAGCACCAGCATACACCACAAGGTAGGCTAACAGCCCAGGTATTTACTCAGTTGTTCTGGTTTTGATATTTGCATGGGGATCACATATGTCATAAAGTTTCTAGGTATGGTCTGTCTTTCCACATACCTGGAGCTAAAAGCTGTGCTCCAGGTAGATTGAAATTAGCAAAGAATCAGTCGTAAATTGGAGAGTGACTTCAGGTAAAGTTATTGCTTTCTTCTGTGGCTTAGTTCCCCATTGGTAACCTATATTAAGTTCTTTCTTAGTAAGATCCTTGAAATAATTTCTTTAGTGTCCCTGACTCAGCCCTCAATGTGGAGGTCAGCCTTAGTAATGTTTCTCTAGTGCCTCCTCATCAGTCCCAAAGACCAGTTTGCCTTTTGTCCTCATCTCAGTCCTTCTCTTATCTCCTGTTTCCCTATCTTTTCATCTACATGTCTGTGTCTGTCTATTCCATTTGCATACAAAATATGCCAGTCTCTTTTGTTTCATATATTCTGGATTTACCCCCCCCCCCCTTTTTTTTCTTGTTCACCCAGGTTTGTCCTCAGCTCAGGTGAAGGGGCATCTAACAGATTTTGCTTCAGTTTCTGCTCTTCTGAACACCTTTCTCTTACTTAGTACTTATCTCTTCAGTAAACGCAGAAAACCTGTGGAACTCATTACTGCTTTGAGATGAAAGGGCTGTTAAAAGCCCAGAGAGGTCTTGCATTTCCTCTATGCATGCTTCCTGCGAGTGCTCCTTATGCATTTAGCAGCATCTCTACTGCCTGCTTTATGGGGCTATATGTTAAAAACACACCCAAGGTCTAAGATTCATAATCTCTTTTGGACAGAGACTCTCCCTTTTTTCTGAGTGTATTTGAGAAATTTCTGGGAAGTTGAATGAAGCTGTTTGATTTCTCCAGCATATGCAACCCTCTTTTATGGGCTAATTCTTACCTGGACATACAAATATTCATATATCTTAGCTAGACATAATGTGAATGGTATTGACTGAGTTTGGCAAAGGAATTTTGCTTGCTTCTATGGAAATTCACGGATGGGGCCCAATCCCCAATGAATTTATATCGGATCAAGTCATTATGCTTGGGTGGCTGTATGACAGCACTGCAGAATAGAAAATCATGCTGTTGAAAACACTTTTGAATCAGGGAGAGAGAATAAAAAGATTCTCTGGTTTACCCTCTTGGTCATGGCTTTTGGTTATGGTTATAGTTCAACATAACTACCCATCGAACCACTGTGCATTTTTATGGCTACATGTAGGGTGGTCAGTGCTTGCATAGGCACAAGAGATTTAAAGCTGTTCTCTTTTTTGTTTTTTCTTTCTGAAAGCTACATTAATTGTTCTGATGTCTCAGCATCTGCCCGATATGCGTTGCTTCCCCTGCAGACCGAGGAAGACAATAGCTAAATAAAAATTTATTGAACAAGCAAGCTATAAACCCTGAATTTAGCACACTATTTTAATGGAAATCATGCTTTGTCAAAGGCACATGTGTCAAATTTTCTTGCTGGAGATTTCAGTTCGTCGGTACCACAATTAACTAAAAATATCCCAAGATATCCCACCAAACTTACCCATTCCTCTGCTGCTTCTATATATAGCTTTTTAGCTTTATAAACCAATGGCTAACTGCAGGGAGGCATATGACTTGTTAATTTGAATACACAAAATGAAATGTCGTACTTTATAGAGGAATTCACTTTTCTGTTAACTCATTCATTCCATTTTCAGTGGCAAAAATGATCTTTAAATAATTCTCCAGTTTTCATTTTATGTGTTTTTACAGTGTTAACTGGTGAAAGCTGATTCATTACCCGCTGTCCTGTTTACCTACTCTCAATAACTCACAAGTTCAGGTCACCCTGCAGTGCCTCCTTTCGCCTTCGCTCAGCTACCATGTCTAACTGAATGGAATTGACCTGTTTAAGGCCTCTTCACTCCAACTGAATTATTTGATCATAGCCACAGACATCTGTTTGGGACAGTAATTGGTTGTTTATAACAGCAGAGGAGAGCCACCAGCAGCAACAGCAGCGGCAAGACAATAAAGGCAAGGGACAAGCATGGAGGGCATGTAGACAGGTCCTGACAGACCACTGTCTGCTTGAGATAAGCAATGCAGATTAGTTATATGCACTCTATCTCACCACTGGGGCCTAATAATCCCCTTTAGCACTCATTCACAGTTATGTAGCAGACAGAAAACTAATACAGGCAAGAATCTGGTCCTACTGCCTTGCCACAAATCTCAGACACAGTTTCTAGAATCTGCTGGATCTTACCGTACAATTAGTTTTAAATGTCAATTTCATGGCAGCTCATGAGATGGAAAATAGAAGAATAGTAGGTAAAGATACCCATTGCAAACTAGATTATTTGAGAGTGAAAGATGGCTATTCAAGATGCAGCTGTCACTACTGCTTCCTGGCTTGACAGAGACAATGTGAACATTGAGGTAAAGGTAAGGGATGACAAAAATGTAACCTGAAGGGCTGAATCACTGGGGAAAAAAAAAGATGTGACATTTCTGTGCTGTTTATGTACAGTGAGGAGACAATGTGAATTTTAATTGATTTGCAAAACCTTGTTGCAATTACCATGGAACACAAGATGGTTGCGCTTGAGGGTGGCTTGTCATGGCAACAAGCGTGTAAACTGGTGCACAATGCACTGGGTTTGTCATGTTAGAGCTGCATGTGTGCTTTCCCTTAGTGTCAAGCCAAAACACATGACACAACTTGTGGGTGCTGCCAGTCAGGGTTTAAAGAAGACTGGAGATGCTGGGGTATGGTTGAGAACTCTATGTTTGCATTCAAATGTTGAATTAAGTCATTCTTAGCTACATTCACAAACAAAAAAATGCATTTGCAAAAGCAGAAAAATGCCAGAAACAAAACTTTAGTTCAATTCCCTCTTACAGAAAGTAGGAGAAAATACAGAATCCCATATTGTGTTTCCATAGCCAAATTCTAGCACTGCTGTTTTCATTGCTCAACTTTGCAGCCTTAATTTTATTCTAAATGCACACCCAGCTTGGGCATAACAGCATACTTCTGCTAGGTGGCTTCCTTCAAAGACCATTTGATGAAGAGTGTTGAACTGCACAACTGCACTGTCCCTGCCTGTTGATCAGTCCCACATCACATCCAGACAGACAGAGAATACCCTGTCACTTAAAGGCTCCAGCAATATGAGTTAGAGATGGTGACCATACACGAGTCATCCCCAAATGATAAACCCAATATATTTTCTACAGTACTGTGTTTTCCTGTATTCTGCACGAAGAGAATTGTAGATAGCAATTACTTTCTGAAATTATGGCAGGTTTTGAAGTACACTGATGCTATTTTTTGTAAATTGATCTGGATTGCTGAGTATTTCCAGTCTGTTTTCATACAAGTTCCTCTTATGGAGTTCAAGGTCTTTCCTAGAAGCAACTGCTTTTTGAAGTTCACTGAGTTACTAGAAGTTTCCTATTAATTTTATGTTCAAATTGAAAGTCTGCAATTTACCAAGATATTTGTTATGGTTCTGAGCCAGTGCAGGTAGGAAGAAAGTGCATAGACTGATACTAAGACAGTTTGCTTGAAGCCCAGCCACAGATTAGTGGAACATGGTGCAGGTGATGAAGCCTAAAGACTGTCATAAATGTGATTGTTCTTAAGCTATGAAACTCATTTCATGGATAGCAGTCCCTCTCAGTGTGATGTACATACGTGCTCATATACAAATGGGTAAGAAATACTGTTCTCCAGAACTGTCGAGGTTTTAATGGTGCACAGAAAGTGACTTTGGCTCCTGAGATTTTCAAGTCCTGCTTCGTGTAATCCTTTATGCAAGTAATCATGAAAGCTGATTGTAGGCGCCAGTGGGAAAGGAAATCTCATCTCAAGACAATTATTTTAAAAACATGCCTACTACTCAAGGTGATGTTTTTCAAATTTTTCAGTTTACAGCCTTTACTGTGCAGGGAGGGAATCATCATCACGAAGCCAACAAAAGGATCCATGCTGAATCATTCCGCTAGTGACAGAGTGCTGTGTCTTACTGCTGATGACATCTTTACTTTGATGTCCGCTTATTCTCTTTACTAGCAAAGATAAACTTTCATGAGCCAAAACTCCTTTTGTGTCTTGAGTATGTTTGGTCTCTTCCTCCCTTCTGTAGCCAGTGTGGAATTAGCAACATTCTGAAAATTTGCTTTTCTGATTCTCCTACATTAAATAAAAGGCTTGCAGAGCATATAGGGTACCTACCATGTATTAGTGGTGGTTAAATACTTTTGCTACACATAATGGCTTGCTCTCCCAAAAGACTTTACCATTTTGTTTGTGTCTTCTTGCTTCTATTTTGGCTGTGTCCAGCCTTGTGGGTTTTTTTGACATGATATACACACTACCCAGGCATTACCAAGCATTACCAACTTTCTTCCTGTGATGAGAGGTAAGGTCTTCACTGCCATCCTCACAAGCACACACAGTTTCCAATGTGTATTACTGGAATTGTGTGCATTTCTTGTGGGGGCTGAGTAATGAAAATTGCTGAATTAAAAGCTTGGAATGATCTTCTCTAAATGAACTAATTTTAAATTTCTTGATTAATTTGATCAATCTTTGCCATAGAAGATGTTTTCTTCAGATGCCTTTCTCTGTCTGATTTTGTCAGTTGAATGTCCCAGTATCCCATTCATCTTCTGCACAGCTGCCTCTCTACACACATCCCCAAGAAGTTTCTGACATGAATTTCATGTGTGACATGAAACCTGATTTGGAACGGCTGTAACATTTTCGTGGGCATAAAGCTTGCATTCAGAAGGCACTTATATCGAGTTTTCTTAGTTAATTATAGGAGCTTCAAAACTCACCAGCAAGGGACAGAATCCTCAGCAGCTATAAACCCACATAGCTCTCATGAAATCAGCCAGGCTTTGCTACTTCACACTAAACTCCATGGTTTTTATCTGGGAATTTTTTTATTAAGCTAGAGAGTTACTGTGCAAACAGGCTGTAAAGCACAGCAATGTTTTTGACTCCATCTACATGTCCTATATTTGTTATCTATTTGCCAATAGACCAAACTGCAAAGGGACTGTATTTTTCAGCCAAAAGACCTGTAAGTAGCAGGAAATCTTATGTATCTGCCACTTTGGCCAAGACAAGAGCATCCACATTTTATATAATGAGAGAAATCAACTGTTCATTATCAGTGCTTTTTGTACAATTCCAAATCTTTAAAGCCTAGCTGCTGCTTGGGTTTAACAACTGCATTCTAACCCTCCATGCATCAGGAACATGCAGGTTGCTTTTATACCACTGCAGTGAATGCCACTATTTACAACTAGATTGAGCTAAAATTCAGCCTCATGTTCACATAGGGATCCCTGACTGCTCAGAGGGGATTGCAAATCTTTATTTGACTTCAAGTTCACACTTTCTGTTTTGTGAATTTTGATTAAATGGGAAATTAGTGATATGGAGACAATTTACAGTGTCTCTGGTTACTCCAGATTTCTAGGTGGCTGCAGACTCTGCAACTATATAAACAACAGAACTGAAGTCCTTACTCATGTTTCGTTATGGGGTGGGCAGAGGCACCTCTCAGCCTGCAGTTTCATATCCATAACTGTAATTTCTTATTTGGACTTGTGAGCATACCTGATTCCTTGTTTTTCCATTGTGTCTTCCCCAGCATGTTCCCAGCAGCACCATACAATTAAGGTGTTGCAGGAGCGACCTGTATGATGGCTATGTTTTCCTCCTGGGAATCTATCTGGACATGCAAATTGCATCAGTCCCACACCCCTTGTAAGAAACAAACCAGAGCTCTGTCTTGCAGGTGAGGAATCTCACAGGTATAACAGAGAATGTGCTGGAACTTCTAATGAAATAACAAATTACAATTACAGCTGTTAGCAATTACTCTTATTACCACAGCCCATTCAGATGAATATTTATTTCAGCCATGTTTCTATTCTGCAAGATTCCTGCCTGTCTGATTTGGTGGATTGTCCTGCTGCCTCTCTGTGCCCAAGGCTATGATTGGTATCCTTTGGCTTATTCTCCACTCCTTCAGAGAGACAGTTGAGCTTAATGTTCAATCTAGTTGGTCTAATTATTCAAGCGTGGGTTCCTAATAGCACAGATTAGTCAGATCAGCAGGTGGGTTTCAAATCAAAAATATAATAATTGATATCACATTGGCCAGTCTAATCAACACAGGCTGATAGCATCTGCTTTACTCTGAGCTCTTTGTATTGTGAATCAAATCTCCAAATTGAACCAAACTATTTCTAGGAGTTGTATTATCACCACTTGGTTTTAGCAGCCTTGTGAGCTCTCACAAGATCCCTAGAGATAGAAAGCAATATACGTTCCTTTCAGTTAAATTTAGTTTGGTTTTCAAGTGAAAAAGAGCCAAAAGAAATACAGAAAAGCCTAAGCTCTCTTCAGATGCAATATGTCTGGCTATGTTATATCTAAAAGATAAATATTCACCTTTCAGTTTCTTTCTTTTTCTTTTTTTTTTTTAAGAATTCTTTTTTAATTTCTTTCCTTTAGCACCATAGTAGCTTCCAGTAATGCCTAATATAACATGGCCAATCCCATCCCAAAGGATTTATTTGCTTTCATGTCCCCATCTAGTTCTGAAGTCATGTGCAATACAGCCTTGTACTTTGATTTTGCTTTCCACATAATCAGGTAGTTTTTAATTTCAAGGGCCGAAGAAGTACTATTGGCTCCTGAAGCGAGTGGTGGTGAATTTTGTCCAGGTTCTTAGCTCCTGTAGGATTTTACTCTGCTGCTCTTCATTAATTTTGGAGAGTGCTTTATCTCCTGTATCACCTTGTTTGATACAGCATGTTTCAACGCAACATGTCATTGACACAGCAAAAGAAAGATCATGCTTTTCATATTCTTTCAGGAATAGAAGAGCAGAGTTCCTGGCCATTGCCTTCATACATAAATTTTAGGTTACTTCCTAGTAATCCAAGGATTTAACTTGTGGAGTACCTGGAAGATAAAGTGGAGTTGAAAAGGTCAGTCCTTTATTGAAATGTAGTGAACCAGGAGTAGTTTCTTCTGTGCTGGTCTTGGCTTGCTAGAAGGTTATTTAGATGTGAGCCTCCCTAACACCAGTGCAGTGCAACCTTCCACCATGGACCCTGAAGCAGGACCTTGAAGTTGCTCAGGACGTGTCTTTTGGTCTGCCTGTAGTACACTGGGAATTAGCTTTTGTGCCAGATAACACTGTATGTATCTTGGACAGGTGGGAACTGATGAACAGCACAAACTTGGAACATTGGTCATATCTGGGAACATGTGACAGTGTGTGCTGTCAATCTGAGATGATGGGAAGTATCATTTCTGGATGCTGCTGAGGTTTTGTGTAGAACTGATTATAATTCTTTCATGGTTACCTTGTGGTTCTTATTAATTTTTACATGCACCTCTTTTTCTTTGATTTTTTTGTTATGCCTTTGTGGAATTTAGGAACCAAGGCATCTTTCGTAGCAGTTTTGTTTTATCTACCCTACTTGTAGTGTGGCCAGCTGCTGAAGTCCATCATGATTGATGGCATGAATGTCTGATCTTGGCTTGATTACTTGGCTTTTAAGTGCTTTTAAAATCTTGCTCTTGTTTGATTTGTCTGCTCACGTATGGTATAATAAAGTACACAGTAGAAATGGTGAAGAAAGAGTTTGAATACAGAATTTGGTGATTCAGCATGCAAACTGGTACAGGGGGATTTAAGTTGAAAGCAAAACCTTTCCAAAGCTCTGATGATATGGTCTTTATTCTTGATGATTCAACTAATCTTTAGTTTATCTTAGAAAAGCTTATTTCAGACAGTTTACATTTGTCTTACGGATTCAGTGTTTTCCACTGGGATATCTCAAAATGCTTCATAGATTTTTTGTAATCTTACAGATTTGGCAAGTAGTACTATCAGTTTCATAGGTGAGAGGGCCTAATGCTGACACAGTGAAATAACCTGGCAATGCCAAGTCAGAAAGTATCCGACGTAAAGGACTTGGTTGTTGGCCTTTTGCCTCACATCATTGACCTTAGGCATCAGCTGTCTGCCACTAGCGAAGACCAACAATGGAATCTGTTTCTCATTCCCCTGTGACAGGCTCTTGGCAGGACTCCCCTGTTCTGCCCAGGTCACTGTCCCGGCTATTTCTGCAGCTCCTGGAGAAGAGAAATATGTGGGAAATTGTGAAGAAGCAAAATGCTCTTTACAATGTTTGCCTCAGGCACTGATTTCTTGCTTAAAAAATGGATCAACTTTCTCCTAGAAAAGGAGAAACATGGTTATTCCTTTCCCCTTCCCTCCAATTTAGATGTGTGTGGATCTTCATTGGTATAGTAGCAGATAAGGGTGATTGCTTTTCTGCCTACTCTAATGTGATAATTATATAATAACAGAACTAAATTAATGGTTTTAATTGTTCTGCAAATTTTGAAGGGAACTAAAATAGACTGATTATGCCTTACTGTGTATTTTGTTGCTAGATGAGTAACTTTTATCAGATTATCTCTTTAATTTCTAAGTGCTTTAACCTCACTATACCTATAAGATTGTAAGTACTGTACGACAAGGAAGGAAAGATATTGCCCTAATTATTGCAGAGAAAGAATCAAGTCTTAGAGTACAGTTTCCAGGAAATGAAATATGTTCATCGTTCTATTAGTAATTTACATTGTTACAGAGGTATTTGAACTGTTGGGCTGAAACGCTTTTCAAACTGAGTATGAATGTGATAAGAACTTGAGATATTGGGACCACCTGAAAAACCCAGAAATTCCCCAGGAAATGAAATTTGACTTGAAGACCTGGACAGCCTCCATATTCTTGTGATGTCCAACAGACAGCTGTGAAACACTGGGGCCACAGTGGTTTTATTTCAATGATCACTGAATTTGTTTGACTAGCAGGATGTTTTCCTGAAAACACAAGGCTATGAATTTCAAAGCTTTTGCAACAGGGTCAACAGAGAGGAGTCATGTCCTATACATTAGCAGTGATTCAACTTAGAGACAGGCTGAATTTTAGATCCCAGTTCATTCTGTGCATCACCTGTAAGGTCAGCAGGACAGACAAATGCAAAATGCACTTTGTGGCAAATGCTTTACTTGCTATGTGGCAAATGGAAAGCTGTTTTCATAACAGACCTTGATCAAGAACTACACGTGGGTGTTATTTCTAAAGCTTAACTCAACCGTTCAGCACAGGCAGATTGCTTTTAAACTCCAGATAAAATGACTAGCTGGGGAACTGGGGAAGAATATTCATTTGTTTTACAACCAAAGGTGCCTTTATCTTCAGATACACAAATGTGAAAGTACATTTGTCTCCCACCAATGAAATATAATATTGATGTCACCCTCCAAGAAATATAGTGTAACGTATTGCTTTTCCTTCTGTTTTGCACTTTATGTAAACATGCAAACACCCGTGACACCCCACTATGATGGCAGCCAATAGACTTAGCACTTACCCTTGCTGCTGTTGTGTAACCACGGGCAATTTATCTAAGTCTCACCTCTCTTAAAACACTTTTATCAAAATTGGCGGTCAAACAGCACTGAACCATGGTGGCCTCAATCTTAAATGCTGTGGTGCAGATTTTAATTTGGGAAAGATTAATGCACTCTCAAGTGTTAATGCCACAGCTTTCTGTTATCTACATTGATGGGTGTCAGCTAATTTCTGCAGAAGGATTGTAAAGCAAACTGTGCATGTTGATGCTTCAGAAACCTAAGCTCCAGAATGGCGAGATAATAGAGAGGGGAATGGAACTATTTTCTCAAATTTCTTTTAAATTAGAAAATGTTTCCCCTGTCTTTCTAAAGCTGAGCTACTGAGTCAATTCCACTCAAGCTGATTCTTGAAGATACAGGGAATATTTCATTTAAAGGAGCAGTAAAAGTGTCAAAAGATACTTTATCAAGGTGTCTTTTAGATTGAAGATAACTCATTTTATAACAAATACAGACCCCCCCAGAAAGCTTTGTAATTTCCAATAGTGTAGAAGCTCTTAGTTTCCATCATCTCTCATGGAATTTTTTTCCTTGTCTGACCATGTATAATGTCTTAATCAACATAAGTCCTTTTTTTCTCATTTTTTCTTCATTTAGTAAAATTACAATAGCTGGTATGCTTTGACTGGTCAATTTTTCATCTTCATACAGTTTAGAGCTGGAGTTCGGTCTGTTTTTGAATAGACTTTCCTAACTGAAGAAGGTGTCTGTGAAGAAGATGATGCACAATAACTAGGAAATTCTATTTGTACAGACTAATTTACACAGGAAGAAGGGGGGAAATGCAATTAAGCTCATAAAACTTGCTCCAGCAATGATCCAGGTCAAGGGGCTAATAGTGGATTGCATGAATAGCAGTCACTCACCCAAGCCACATTAAACTGTCTTGATAATATCATCTAAAATAGGCAATTATTTTGAGTGTTATGAAAAGGTCCTGTTGTTATTTAACAGTGGTTTATATGGGAAAATAGTAATAGAGGGCATATAGTAAAAAATAATTTCAAAGGGATTAGTTGCAATTCAGTTCACAGTAAACTCTTTTCATGCCAGAGGGATGGAGGAGCAATGCTTTAGGTGAGAGTGAATTGCATATGATTTAACACTGATTTTTACATGTTAGGCTAAAGCCATACCACATTATCATAGGGCTAAGGGGAAAACATGCCAGACCAGGATCAATTTAAATTCTTCCTTTTCTCAAGGATATCTTTTCTTTAGTTCTAGATAGTCAAATGTTTAATGCCCGTTTGTTTTCCTTAGCTGCAGGGTTTTTTGTGCCCTTCAGGCAGCTCCTCTCTGAGCCTGTGAGCAGGCACCTATGCCCAGGCAGCACTCTGCTCCCTTCCTCAGATTGCCCTCTCTAAACATGTGACTACTATTCTTCCCTATTCCATCTCCACTGTTTCACCAGGGTATCTGTAGCTGGTAGTTTAGTTTTTTCCCATGTCTGTAATCTGGCTTTATGAAGAGGATGAAGGCACTGAGAAGTGGTTTATTTTCAGTAAGTTTCTCTAGGACCCTAGATTCTATACTGTTTGGACTCCTCAGCAGCTTCACCTTTGTGCATTTCAAGACAGTTCCATCCGCTCTATTTTAAAAGCTGGAGTAGAGAAGGAAATGGCACAAAAAGTGTGCCAGCAGCAGAGCCCAATTTACTATGAAATGATCTTTCTTAAGACCATGAACTTTCTACTTTGGTTACAGCGAGTGATACAAGGGTGTGAGGATCGGACAGCTGCTGGCTAAGTAGGGAGAGGATGGAGCTGCGTACTGGCTAGGAAGGGTAGAAGAGATAAAGGGATATTGTTCTTTGCTGAATTTACCAGGAAAGGAGCGTGAGAGCGCTACTCAGTTTAACTCTGGATTTTGAGTTCAGTATTTCAGAGTTCAGTGAATGCTCCATCCCTGGTGGTGTTCAAGGCCAGGTTGGACAGAGATTTGAGTGATACGGTTTAGTGTGAGGCATCCCTGCCCATGGCAGGGGGGTTGGAACTAGATGATCTTAAGGTCCTTTCCAACCCTAACTATTCTATGATTCTATGGTTTCCTTACTTTAAATCTACTCAATTTATATAATATTGTTTGCCTGAATGAATTTTTATGGGTGTTACTGCTTCTTGATTCTGATTATTTTCAGTTTAATTAGACAATAACAAAGTGTTTTCTTATTTACTTAATAAATTATCTCTGCTTTAGTTCTGGTTCACATATCTTTCTTGGTAAAGCAACTTTCAGGAAGTATTTACTCATGTGAATTTACTTAATGTGACTTTACTTGTTTCATGCTGTTATTACTTAGTGATGTACAAAATAGACTGAAAGTTGACATCATCTCACTTTGATTTTGTCATATTAAGATGGAGTAAAGTTTCTCTGACAGCTTTTCTGTAAACATGCTTTGTGCTGGAACTTGGTAAATACAGATTTTTATTCAATTATGAATAACCAAAGAGGGACAAAATGTCAAAGTTGTTTGCCTTTCAATATTGATGTTCATTATTAGGGAAGTTGGATATCTACATCCTCCACTGATTGGCCCTATACAGAGCACAGTAGTAACTTTGTAGTTTAGGTTTCTCTTCTGACTGCTGCAGACCTTCTGGTAGCAATGTAATTGCTCCATCTTGGCTTCCAGATGATAACATTAAGATAACAGTGGATTTATTTCTCCTACCCTCTGTTTTACCTTCTTAGAGCCCTGACCCTGAAGTTCATACCACATAAAACTAGACTTCAACATCCTGAATCTGTTAGATTCTGATATGATTGATGACCAGAGGTTTATCTAGAACATCTTAGAGCATATCTATCCCAAGTAGTTTTCTGTTGCTTGAGAGCCAGGATAGCCATAATAAAAGGGTTAAATTAACCTGCACAGACTTATGTGCCACTGATGTTAAAAATAGACTATTTTATACTAGTTGGGGTTTGTTTCCATTGCTCTGTTGTTCAGAATAAATGTCCTCCTACCATTAGACTGCAAACTCTCTACCTGGGAGTTACTGCGATGGCAAGTATGCCTGAGTCTGTGACACGGTCTGGATGGTCACTGTCTAGCGCTACAGAGTGTTAAACAGTAATAGCCGATAGCAGCTCTAGTGATCAGGGACTTTTGTCTTTAGTATTTGGAAGGTCTTAATTTTGTAATCTGAAATTTGAAGGTTTAAAGAAGACCAGTCAAATATCTCTCTTCACGCCTCAAATCTATACAACACTGCAAAGTTTAAGTGGGATTGCTGCTGTTGTTCTCTATTATATAGGTCACTGATGATAAACTCACTACAGCATATTTTGATATTATTCCTTCATTTGCAGGAATTATGACTGCTATGTAAATATTAACAATGCACTTTACTACGTAATTCTTATACAAGCTTCATCGTGGTATGGATTCTGGACATTTGAGGCATGATTGCAAATGGTCTTGTGTGACCGTATGGGTTTTCATAGTGTTTGTTGCCTGTGCATTGAAACAGTCTACTCTTCATTGTGTCCCCATTGCTTCAAAGATGCATGGTACAGTTTGTCATAAAATTTTGATTGAATCTAAGCTGTGTGTCTGTGGCTGGGGAGACATCTGTTAATTGTTCATGAAATTAATTGAATGGCGACTATCTAGTTGAGTTTTCATTGGATTTATTCCCAGGGGCTGTAATTGCTAGTTTGGTAATAGGTATCCCACCAGCAAGCTTTTTCTAAACAGAAAAAGCCCCCCTTACATGTGTCTCTGGTCAGCCTATATTCTGCTGTTGAATGTGCAGTTTTAAAAATGGGATTGTAGCAACTCGTCATATCAAAGTAAAATGCTTGTTTTTCATACAGGAATTACAGAGTGTAACATAATTGGGCTTGCTGAAATGAATTCACTGTCTCTCAGAGAACAAAATCATTGAGCCTATGGACTAAATTTAACAGCCTAATAGAAATATGCAGGTGAAGGTACAATTAATTTTAATTACTAGACTATACATTGTTAGTTGCACAGCCATGAGTAAAATTAAAATGGCAATCACAATTAGAAAATTGCAACCTCATTGTGCAACAAATTAGTCACAAATTAAAAGTCCAGGAACTATTATACATCCACTTTATTGCTTTATGGCCATTATTGCCCTGATATGGATTTTATTTCTTTAATGTCTTGTCCACCTCTTTACTCCTTATCTTTGTTTAGCATCTCTGGCTCCTTCCCAGATTGTGAATCTATTAGAAGAAATAATATAGACTAGAGGGATATCTCTTCCCTCTTCACTCTTGGCAGGAACTTCTAAGTGGCCCAGTCCTGCTCGTGGGTGGCTTACAAAACATGGTTTGTCACTGGATTATTTCTGTGAGGTTTCCACAGCAAAGAAAATAATGTTCAGGGGATAATAGCTGAGGTCTGTGTGTGATGTAACCCTTTTAAAAAGGGTCAGACAAGTTAAAGAGGGGAATCTAGGGGGAATCTACATTGATGTAAGTTAGACTCTTTCCTACCCCTCCCCTCTGGCTGGGCACACTGATTGCCTGCATGGAGAATTTTAGCTACAGGAGCATTTATGTTATAAGCCCCATTTTTGGCTGTTTTCCACATTGATTTATGAAATTTGAATCAAACATTATCCCATCCTTGTGGGCTTGGTCGTGGTTGAAGCTGGCTTTGCCCTGAAACACTGAGGAGCCTTCATGTAGTGGCTGAGCAGATGTGGTGGTTGCAAACACCTGAAATGAAGATCTTGAAAACACTGCAGATGTTCTGCAAGACCCCACCTGCCTGCTGTCCCACATCTGGAAACTATTGTGTCTACCTGTCTGGAACAAGCAGCTCATCTGACCAGGCCTTCACTTGCAGATAAGTACTATGAGACCAACAGCAATCACCACTGTCTCGATGCTATCTTGAATACTCTACAGGGAGAACCTCTAGGCTGTACCCAGATACCAGGATGGCTGTCATGCAACACTGGGGAACCACAGAGAGGTCTAAAGCAACTTCAGTCCCAAAATCTCTAGTTCAGTCCAAGATGCATCAGAAAAGCAACAAAGAGAAATTTGCATGCCAGCATCTGATTTATACACTGTGAATTTTCCCAGTCCCTGCATATCTCCTAAGGGAGGCCAAGGCAGAGGGCTGCATACATTAGGGCTGGGAAGAACAGTACATAGCAAGATAATTAATGAGAGTTTGTGGGGAGGGGAGCTGTGGAAGGGGTTTAAGACCAAGCCATTGAACCCCAGCATGATCTCTGTTCTCCACATGGTCCCAGTCCTCTGGGGCCTTTTCTGGAAATCACCAGTGCATAGGCCAGCTTGTGTGAGCCCCAGCAGTGCTTTTTCCATGCTTGGAGAGCCGAAACTCCATTTCAAATATGCAATTGAATGGCTATCAGAGGGTAATGATGTTTAGTCACTACCAATTGGGACTGGATTTTAATTGATGACCCAGAGGTGAAAGTCTTTATATTCCATTACCTGCTATTGCCAGTATTTTTCTTCTGTAATCCTCTTTGCTGAAATGTGAACACTTTGAGAAGGGGAAATTAAAGTGGGACTGAATTTATGAAGCTATTTTTGGGTTGAGAAAAGATATATACTTGCTCGCTGATTATCTTCTATATGTAAGGCCAACAGGGACTCCTCAGTAGAATCCCGAAATCTGCTGCCTACTGTTCAAATGAAACCAAAACATAGCTTATTGAAACAACTTACTCACTTGCTTTTAAACTGAATGTTGTTAATTGCACATTTCCACTGAATTTTACTTCCATCTTTACACTGTTTCCAGCAGGAAGGATTCCCGATTATCCCAAGCAAAGCTCATCTGTGGTTGTTAAGTCAAAACCCAAAATCTCCCTCATGCAGTTCTGAGAGAGGCCAGAACCTTTGGTTTACTGTACATTCATGCATCTCCTAGCACCTTTTTGCACAGAGCCCTGTAAGGCTAACCTCAGGATAAAAGCTGAGGGAAAAATAATAATGTGATCAATGGGTAATACATAAGAATTTCTCTCAGAGGTCCTGGAACTTTCTTTTTATCAGTAGTTATCTCAGACCTCCCTGAGTTTATTTTCTTGGTAAGATAATAAGGATGATTTTTCTCTTGAAAATGAGGAGACATAAAATGAAACAACAGCTTTAGAATCAGCTTGGACATTTTCTGTATGGTCAGTGTTTCAAATGATTTCTATAACAGTGAGTACATAAGATCAGGGAAACCTCTATCCATACCACTGGCTGATATCCATTTACTATAGTGGGTTCTTCACTGGGAAACAATATGTTGTTCTTTCAGCACTAACATTAGTGCATTAATTATTATTAGCATATTAATTAGTTATTAATACCAGTATCTCTTTAATGACTTTAAATTTCAAAATAAAGTTACCACATCAACTTCTCTGTCTGTAAAATGGGATTCATGATAAGTCAGAGTGACATGCTCAGGGCCATGCAATAGTGTTGCAGGAGGAACAGGAATGTTCTCTGGCTTCTTGTTTATTGAGCCGCTGTGTACTGTCGAGACTCTTCTCGGTCCAAGTGTTATCTATCTCTTTGTTGAGTAGTGCCAAAAGCACCTGGCATACAGTGCGTTTCTGTGTTGTAGTCTTCCCATAATATATTTTAGAGATACAATTAAAGGAAATGCGGTGAACTTGTCTAGATGAAAATGTTGCTGCATGGAATTACTTGCTCCTGCTCTTTGCTGGTAAAAAATTGGTCTTACCCATGAGTCAGAAGGTTTTTGGTGTTCAAATGCATGGAAAAGCTGCAATCCAAATATCTTCTGATTTGGGTCAATAACTTTGCATTAATATTTGCCGTTAGTAATAAGTGGGTAGAGCCTCATGGGAAAGCTGCAAAAATGGAAATGTCTCCTTGTAGACATGTGTTCATGAAACCAGGGTCAGCAGCTGACAGAGCAATTGGAGAGGTGTCTTTAAGCTTTACTGTTGGAGTCCTGAAACTCTATGTGACTTTTGAAATCCTTGGAGTGGCAGGGAGGAGGGGGAACTTGGCTCCCAAACTTCTGTGAATCTCAGAAATGTTGCAGCTTTTCTATTCAGCCATTTTATCAATGCTGCAAAAGATGTAAGCATTGATTCTGCAGCTATAGCTGAGAAGAGTCCACATGAAAGCTGCAAGGTAGCCCTTTCACTTAACCTCAGGTTCTGTAAACTGCGTAATTTCCCCTACAAAGAACCAATTACAAATCTCCATAATAAATTCTTTTCTTATAGCCTAACGGGACTCAACAAAAAACATGGGTTTGAGCATGTAGCTTTGAAATTAACTGAGCAATGTAACAGCATCAAAAAAATATCCCTAGGAAGCCTTCATCTCTGATTTTATTTTATATTGTTATAGAGCTCATGCTTCAGTGGTTTCCTTTCATCTAGTCATTGGGCTGAAGAAATAACACAGGCAAGGAAACCTCTTGAGTATCTGATGTATACGGTAAATGGTCATTTCAGGGACCATGCACTATGGGCCTCAGACTGAGAGTTTAATTTAATTGGTTGAAATTAAAAAAACATTCATGCCTCATGAAATTATAACCTTTACCCTTTGTGTGTCAGCTACATCTGACACTAGCCTTGTTGTTCAGAGATGAAATCCCTCCCCTATTTAAATGGGAGCTCCAGTGGGACCCACATAAGCCTTGCAAACAGAAGAGGCAAGTGGCTGTGGCGGCTAGGTCACTACTTCAACTACAGTTAACATCAGTAGTGTTTCTTTTAGAAGTTTGTGTGTCTGTTTTTATCTTTGCCATTTGAAAACTCACATTTTTTACCAGGAAGTTCATATTTCTTTTAATATTAATGTTTAAAAACATTAGCTTTGTGTTCTCACTGGGGGAAATGAAAGGGACAGAGCTCCAGGTTTGTGTATTTCCTGTTGAGATATTGGGAACTGAGGTTCGATTTCTAGCTTGGATAGTCATCTGGTTTATATCAGTTGAACTCTCTAAATGGTTATGCATGTGTCTGTGTATGATTTCTGCTATATTTTTCTTTCTTGATAGTTTAGTACAAGCACATTTCATTTATTTATTCTGGATGTCTGTGCAGCACTTTGGGCAGGGACAGCACAACCTCCTTTGAGACTGGGGATCTGTCTTCAGATGTTTCTGGGTAGTTTTCAAAGAGGACCTGCAGGAAGGCAGGTCCTTGGTTTCCACTGACTTTCAAATGAACTTGAGGACCACCAGCTTTATATTCCTTTGAGAAATGTCATTCTTATAAATATGCCTATTGTATTTTTTAATGTACATTTTGTCATATATTTTAACATACTAGTTAGTGAGATAAAACCCCTGCAAGCTTGTATAGCTGACCTGGCCCTTTAACAGGAGATCTGCTTATAGAGATACCCCAAGGTATATCTGTGAGGTATTGGGTCCTCAGCTAGTCCAGGAGGGTTACTACAGCAGTTTCAGAAGCGGCTTCTTATCATACCAGAACTCTTCCCTAGTAAAGCACTAAGTGATGTGGAAAGCTAACTAACCAAGGTGGCCCATTCCTTTTCTGTCTTTTGCTTTTGACAGATTCATCAGCTGGTTTCAATTTTGTATATAATATGGGTATACATATGATAGTATTGAGTTCTAGTTATCCTTAACAAAGTTTTAAAGTGCAATAAGAAGTTAAAAAAATGTTCACAGAATTTATTTGGGATCTGGTACACCATTTATATATGAAAAATGAGGTCACTTATAATGGAGAAGAAATGAATGAGAAGAGACCAGGCAAAAGATGTAACATAGAGGGGAAATATGTTTGGATATTCTTAATCTGAATAAGAGAGACGAGAATGAGGTAATGAGATGATGAGAATGAGAATAAGGTGATGCTCAATGAAAAGAAAGATAGTTATCACATACTGGTAGAGAAAATTCCCACAAGGGACAGTTGTGTTTTTGTGTTCATTGCTATTGAATATCGTTGACAGCAATTTAAGAAACAGAAATCACTGAGCACTTGATGACAAGAATGCTCAGAAAGTTAATGCCAAGATTGTCCTAAAAGAGAGGAGCAGTGCAGCCTGTGGGACTGGTCTGAAAACTTCCCAAGGATTAAGTCCAGTTCTGCTCAAGCAAATTCAACTGAAGGGAGAGCATGTGCCTCTGTCTTCCTGGGTAGCAACGTGTGCATAGGTGGGAGTCTTGTTAATGGCAAGCCAAATGAACAAGCAGGTTTTAATCCTCTGAAGGGGAGTGTTCTTCAGAGTAAGTAAAAGAATAGGACCAACAGTCAACAGATTTTCCCTGAAAATAGAGGAAATATAAGCCCCTCCCCAGCTCTGTTTTCAAAAGAAAAGCACTAAACAGTGTCCTCCCCCGTGTAAGCCCGTGTAATGATCAAAGAAAAAGACATTCTGTTGGAACATTTGGAGTTGAGGGGCTTTTAGCTCCTCCAGGGAGTGGGGCATCGCTATCTGCAGATTGAATCAATCTGCCTCGGAAGCATGATGGCGAAAGAGTCCGTACATGATAACAAAGCGACGCATCAAGGAAAGAGCCTTTACTTCTTTGAGCATAGATAAGACGGCTTTTTAAAAAGCAAGCAGGCACAGAGCAACTGCAGCCTCACCCAGTAGCAGTTTTAATCCTCTCACTTGAGATTGGTAGAAGATTTGGCAGGTCGGAGGATGGGGTAAGTCTCTTCTTGTTATCTGAGAGGGGGACAATGCTATTACAAGTAAGCCAGTGAGAGAATTCTTGCTTGATAATAGAGTTGAGAGCTAAAGGACAAACTCTTATTGGGGGTAATAATAAGATTGTCTGGGGCTAACTTTAGTGAAACTTGTCATTCTCTCTCTGATTTACTTGTCCTTGGGTCTCCTGTGCACAGCACAGCAAAGGACATTGCTACATTAACCCATGGATGCTGTGCAGGGCAGAGGAGGCTTGGCCAGCTCTGTTTCAAGACACCTCTCTCTTTCTGTTCGTTTCCTAGGAAATGGTTCTTGAGAAGCAATATATTCTTAAGAAGCTGATTTTTGGTGTGATTATTGTTTAGAAGCCCATGCTTTAGGACCTTTTGAAGATACGCCTATTCAATGAAATCCACTTAATGTGCACAGATACCATGTTTGTGACGTGGATCTCTGTCACATAAGCTAAAGAAGACCTTGGAGAGGGCTCTGGAAGAGATTTCCGTAGCCACTGATCCCAGCCACCAGAGGGAAACAGAACCATATGCATTAATTTAGTCTGTCATGGGCACCTTCTCCACATGTGCAGACTGCTTGAACAGCTGAGGTACCCTGGGGCATCCCGGTGCTGCCTCGAATGCAACCCAGGAGTTGCATGTCCCAAAATTGCAACCATCTAGCATCGTGGAGGCTGCTGGAGCCCTGGTCGGTTCCCTCATCTTTCCTTTTGTAGTTAGTTGACTGGAAGTCCTGCAGGAACGATGCAATCACATCTCTTCTAAGTGTGTATAAAGAGTGTGTTTGGTACTGGAACAAAACAGGATGGTGTAAAAAGTGGTGTTGCCACAAACACTCTAAAAAGGCTATTATGGATGGTGTCACATAAGGCTTTGTCTTCTGCCTCCCACTATCTAATAGTTTCAGTTGTCAAAAAGACAGCAGGTTTATTAACTAAACAAACACCTTCCTCTCTGAAGAAATAGCCTTTCTTTATAACTGCCTCTGTCTGAGCTGGCAGCCATACAAATCCCATGGGAGAGATCAGTGAGAGCTTCTGCAACCTCCTGGCTTTGCATGGTTGTGCTGGTAAGAAGTCAGTGTGCACCCCTGCTGCAGCCCTTACCTCTGTCTGGGGCTGCTTTACAGGCTGGGCTTGTACACAAATCAAATACATATTTGTGACCAGAGGAGGTCTTGTTGCTCTTCTATGATTCTATGATTCTTAATTTGCAGATATGCCAAGTCTGTTGGTGCATTTGACCATTAAAAACACCAGTAGCAAACCTTCTGAGGACAAAACTAGTTTTTTCTACTACTATTATTAATTTTTGAAATCTGGGGTTTCTCATTTGCAGAAATAGCAGCAAAATATTTTTTCCTGATAAGCATCATTTTGGGTGCTATTACAGTAGTGTCCCAGTCCCTCTGTGCTGGGGAGCATGGCAGGGTGTTGGAAAAACAAGGAGTGAAGGAACTAACAGTGGAGATGTAAGGTTGCCTGCTGGCCCTTGGCAGTCCCTCAGGTGGGATGGTGGTGCATACTGGAGTCAGTGTAACTTAAAAGGAAGGAGACTCTTCTTCAGCCCAGAGTCCAAGGTCTCTGCTCTGTGGTCACCAGCTTCAGGTGCAAGCTGCCTTCCCATTTCCTGCCCCAAATGAGATGCCTCCATTAAAGCCAGTAATGTAGCTGCCATGGGCATGAACCAAATGCACCCTCCAGGGAGGGAGGAACATGGGGACAAGTGCAGACTTTTCCAGCTGCAAATGCGTAGAGGGTTGTTGTTATCCCGAAATTCTGTGAAATTTTCCCCCTCTCAGATAACAGGAAGAGACTTACCCCATCCTCCTCCCTGGAGGAGGAAGGGACCGTCATCTTTCTGCACGAGCTGAGCACAGAGGCATTGCCCATTCAGACAAGCATCTTTGAAAGCAAACCAAAAAGGTATCTGCGATCATGAGTCCAGAGCCACTGCTGCTTTTAATGGCTTTCCAGCAAAATGCCCTACGCCATCCCCAGAGCCCCTGCTCTCCCCCCAGCCCTCCTTCCTCCTCCTCCTCCCCCTCCACACAAGTATTTAATTTTGCTCTGGCATGAAATAATAGAGTGCTGTGTATCTATTACAGATGTAAAGAGATTTAGACTGCCACAGGTTTCAGTAGCACATTCAAAGCCCTAACAAAGCTGGGTATAATAGACTCTCCCTGCCATTATCCATTCAGCAAGTGTAATAAATGACTCGGCCGCAGCCTGCCATATACCACCCGGCCCAGATAACAGCTGAAAGGAGAAAATTAAATTTTGCTTTTGTTGAAACATTATGATTTATGTATTTGTAATATAGGCTGTGGTGGGCAATTGGAAAAAAAAGGAAAAAGATTGCTGAATATACTTCATGGTTACTGATTGTACCACAGGCCACTTAGAGTGCAGGAAATGCTCTTCTTCTCCCTGTGTTCCTTAATAATAATAAAATCATGCAGATTCACATTAACCTTTTCGCTTATGTTGATTTTATTTCTATATTTATTTGATTTTTTTTTTCTGCTTCCAGGTCTTAAGCTTTGGCCGTTTCCTCTCGGCCTCATGAAAAATAAGAGTGATGGCTTATGGAGACAAGGCATGAAGTACTTCAGCATGTAAAAATGATGGATGTAGGTCAAAATATCTATATATAATTTTTAGTATTTTTATAATAATTTTCTTTGAATGGGGTGATTCCCTCCTTTCCCCTCCGCCTGTTCTCCACTGCTGTCTTTAGACTTGATGACAAGATATTCTGATATCCTCATCCTTGCAATATCTAGACCTATAAAAATAATTAACTTCTCCCACCTTAGAAATATAGAGACAGAAACAGGAGTGCTTCACCCTGTAATTTATAACACTGCAGCACCGTCCCTTAATGTTGTAATCAGGCCTGCAAAGTCTTATCATGTTGTAGAATATAATGAACTTACTTATTCATTTCAACATCACATTTCATCTTAGTTGTTCTCCACATTACTTGCTCTTCCCTCCCCTTTTCTAGAACACTGGCAAGAACATAGATATTTTCTCCCTCTCCTTTTCCTTTCCTTCACCTCCTTTACCTCTGGGGTTGCTGATTCAACAAACCCATCAAAGAGTCTGGGTGCTCATTTGCCTGGGCTTCCTATGAACTTAAACATGAGTAACTTTTAATATTTTTTGTGGTTTTTAGAATTTCTTAAACCTATTTATGTGGCTCAGACAAATAAGCTTGACCTCAATGGAGCCAATCTGTTGAAGAAGGAGTTGGCTACAATAGAAAGTACAGTGGAGCTGGAGCCAGAGGATTCTCGGAGCCTTGCGGTGTGCATCCTTCTTGCTCTGAGCATTTGTATCTCAAATATTGCCACTTAAAGCAGGACCTGTTGGATATTTTGAGGGATAAATTGGGATTCTTCCCATCTTTCTTTTGGATGGCTGGTGGGGAAAGGAGTCCTGAATAATCATTTCTGACCCTCAAGTCAGCCCACATTTAATGGGAGATTCACCTGGTAACAGCTCATCCAGTAGTGATGATTTTGGCTTTTTCTGGGGAAAACAGCCTCTTCTGCATCTACTAGAGATCTTTTTATGGTATTTTGTCTTTCCTCACCAACTCTTCATTCACAGCCACAGAAAAATCAATTAGACACATGGTATTTCCTACACTTGGCCAAAATCCCCTTGCCTTACTGATTGACAGCACCCCTTTAGTGGGTCCTCCAGCTGGAGCACTTCAAGAGAAATACTTTATGACACTATATACTACTTAATATTCTAGAAGCTTTAGGCAGCCAGAAAAGGAGACTCTACCTGCTCTCTAGCATGACTCTTTCCATTCTGGCTATGGACTAAGCCAGGTCAGCATCACTACTAATTAAGAAGCAGCTCTGGTCCCCCTGAAAGATGGGTCGGGGGCCTGATTCTGACTTCTCTTGTGCCCTTTGCTATATAGAAACAATGCAAGGACATGTTGTGAATTACACCCATGGGAGCAGCTCGTAGTGTTTCTGTACCTTTTGCTATCCACATCTTTTGCACTTTGATGTTTCAGAGCCTGGCAAAAGTCTCTGGTGTTAGGTATGTCAATTTTTTGGGTAGGGCATATCTAGCAAGGTTAAAACCCACCAGCAGAAATGTACTGTGGTCTCACTGTATGTAGTTTTTTAAAACATCCAGGTTGATGGGGTCAAGCATTTAAATAACTCACGATTTTTAGACCCATTGAACCCCAGGCTGCAGTTAGTGTATAGGGTCTGGAAGTTTGGGTGTGCAGTGGGTGTTTTACAGCCAGCTCATCTCTTGATCAGGTATTCTGCTAATGTACACTGACAGATATTTTGTGAAGCAGCATTCAGCCTATTTATTGACCCCCTGCCCTCAAATGCATACATACAGCAGAGGACTCCAGCTTATATTTAATGCTGAAATATTTGTAAGTACTGTATATCCTATGATCTATTGGACTAATGAAAAGAAGGTTTATCACTGCAGACCAGTGTAAATCTGAGGATAACCTTACTGTACAGTCAATTTATTCCTTTAACAGGTTTATTCCTTTATCAGGTGTTTGTAGAAGGTTTCACCATAAGTATAGCAGAGACATAATTTGCTGTGGGGCAGATTTATTTGTTTCATAGGGTTATAATTTTAACAGTCTGATAATCACTATGAGTATGTTTCACCATTTGGTATTTCTGTGTGTATATGTGAAAGTGTGTTTATTCATTCCCTGAACAGGTTCATTTCCTTATCAGCTATTCATTTTAAAGAGTTTTATTACATATGCAGAGTGTGTAGGGTACTAGAGTGCAGTGATTTTATTAAGGGATTTATTTAGTGTCAGATATTCATTCAGCTGGGGTTCACTGTAACACAATCATACGCTTTCACCTGGCCAATTTTCTTTGTATCTTGCTGTTTGCTATAAACAACACTTTCCCTGCACTGCAGCCCCCAAGTCCTCTTTTATTTTTTATGTTCTTTGCAGGGAACTCCCTCGTGCTTTGACCCCTTTCGTTTATTTTATTCATCATCTTTTAGTTTTTTCTGCCTCACGGTCAAGGGATTTTATTTGCAGGCTCATATGAAGAGTTTGTTTAAAATGAATAGGCTTAAAGATTCTGCTAAGAGGAAGGGGTTCCAGAAATGTTTCTTGAATGCCACTTGGGAATTGCTCGAGAACTGGTACACAGTCAGCGACTGACTGGAGAAAAGCAGAGGCAGGATGATGATCTCAAAACAAGACTCTGGTTTACTTAGAAATTGGCTTCAATGTTTTGGTATGATCTAATTATTTTTATGTTATGTGAATATTAATTCCAGGAAAGAGGAGAAAAGGAATTGTTCATAAGCTGCAGGTGATGTAGGTGTAGGTGATGGAGTTCTACCATAAGGAAAGAAATCCAGGAGCATCACTGAATTTCATGCTGGAATAAAATACAATCCTATTCTAACTTTTCTGATGTTCAGGGTTGTTTCAGACTGATATCATAGGAGCCAGGCTTGGTGTCTAGTTGGTGGTTTACCTTTCTATCCCCACAACTGTCCACAGGAAAGAGCTGCATAAACGTTTACACCAGCTCTCTCTGTTCAGTGCTCTGAAATGGCTGGTGGTCATGGAGGATACAGAAGGTGAGACTGCACATCCCAAGGGCTCAGATGCAGATTTTCAGGCATGTAGAATCTTTACTTTGAATTGCTTACATGAGAGAGAGTTGCTCTGTAGCAATGTGTTCTTTTTGGTCCAAAGCATATAAGAATCAGTGAAAATGTCTGAGCACAGCTAGTTCTGGGCCAGCATTGTAAAGTAAGCTATAGTCTTCTGCATAACAGCATAGCCGCCTTCTAAATGTTTATTTGATTTCTAGAAGAATGGATCATGATGCTCAGCTGGACTAAAAAATGCAAAAGCATCTTAGCCAGCAGCAGAGTCACCGAGATAATGTTTAATGTTGAGTTTTCTGGGATCAGTGCAAGATTCTGTGTAATAAAGAAGTCATATGGTTGCCTAGATCTAAAATTCTGAGTCTAATGTTTATTGGAGATAGCAATGTCTGAGAACTTCTGAGTATCTACACAGACATACTGAGGTTAACAGTGATACTTGGACTCCTTATTTACACATTTTCTTGATAGAAACCAGGAATTTGCTTAGAACATAGGAGCTGACACCTTTCAGATCTTAGTTTACATTTATTCATAAAAGTTTGGCTGTAATAGTCTTCTAAACATTTATGTTGATCCCAATATGCCCACTGATTTTTTTTTCATTCCCCAGCTTTCTTTAGGGTTTTTATTGTACCCTAACTTCATTGCTGCTGTTATTTTCCCATCTTGCTAGCCATTCAGTCTGAGTGCTGTCTAAGCCAACTTCTCCTTGAATTGCCTGAAACTTTTCAAGTAGAGAGCAAGCTATTAAACATTGCAGTATTTCATTCTAATCGAGGAGCAATATAACTTCAACTTGGTTGTCAATACAAGATCAAAACTATTGATGAAGACACAAAAATAAATCAACATTTGTCTATAAACAATTAGTCCATTTATCAGAGGGAATTAATACAATTTAAACATTCAATCAGATCATCAATTACCATTTGCTACTTTTTTCTTTACAACCAGATGCTCACCAGTTTAGTGGGAATGGCAAAATAAGCTGCTAAAATCCATTGGCAATGACATATTTATTTTCCAGATAGTAGGAAGTCAGTGTTAGAACTGAATAGACTGAAGAACCTCATCTTCAGTGAAGTTTTGGGAAGTTTTTTCTATTTTATGCTGGAAGCAATCACAGTTCTTCACACATTTCTGCAAAGCAGAGCCATAGGAAAATGCCAGGTCTGCACTGAAAAGAATGAAGTTTTGTTTTGTTTCATCCCTGAGGTGTTTAGAGAATCCATCCTGCTCTGTGAAACGTTTCTCTTGATAATATCCTTGAAATCGATATTTAACTGCAAAGCATTTTCACACTGGCAAAGATGCATTTTCAGAAGAAAGAATGTTTAATTGAAAATGTTCCTAACAGCTCTGGTCTGAATGAAGCTTCCCATCAGTTTACTCATCACTGACTCATTAGTATGGTATTAAATTTATGACTACAGTGAAAAAAATCAGCTATGGGTAATTGAACCCCTATTGTAAAGAAGCGTGTTAAAATGTACTTAGTTATGCTCAATGCTAACGTTATTTGTTAAATCTCCTAAGAGGGAATTAGCAGTTGAAGTTTTGTTTTCATAGTGTTAATTATTACTCTTGATGCTGCCATGCAATATCCTTGGCTCACTGTAACTTTTCAGTGAGAGTCTGTGTGACAATTTTTCTCCTTTTTGGATAAACAGCATCATGAAGGATGCTGTGTTTTCAGTATATGGAGTCAAAGGAAAAGCCCTGCATTATTTGGTATAATATACCTCCTTTTACCTGATCCTGGGAATTACATAGCCCTGAGTTTATCCAAAGTTTGAAGGAAAGTTGCGTATGCATCCCTGCGGTCCTGTGGGAGCAACAAGGGCTCCGTAGCCAAACCCTTATATTTCTGCTTCTGCTATTCACACAAGAACTGAAGCAAACCCCACTAGTGTTGCCTGAAAAGAAGTATTATTTTTATCCCAGCAAAGAGATCCTGATTTACATCTTGCTGCTACAGCTGCCCATTCTCCAGGTTGAATGACACCAGAACATAATTGCCTGCTATGTGTTGAATCCATTTCAGTCAGAGACCAGAAAATACGGAGGTTAAGAAAGAACAGGTTCAAACAAGAGCAAACCTCAGAACTCAGTGCAAAAAATGGCACAGCATAAAGTACAAGGTTTTCACTCAGGTTGCATGTTTTACACTGTAAATACATGATATTGCAGTGGTACATCAGATCTTTTTTCCTCATTTAGAATATGAATATATGTGTGTGTGAATGTTTCTGAGGGCAGTTTTTTTCTTATAGTCCAAGTGCTACTACAGTACAGATAAGAAAGACCTTTTTTGTGGCTTCAGCTGTTTTATTAGCAGTGAAAGATGGCTCCAAACTGCACCTACTTCAAAACCGGTTTTAAAATGCCAAGCAATGGTGCTTGCACAACTTCCCTTGAGAGATTATTCAGGTGTATCTTACCTGAGAATTTTGGGAAGAGATAAGCAATGAGATTTAGACTATGTTTGTTTTCAGATTGTGATATTTAAGTTTGATATTGATGTGAGTATGAGTGGTAAATGTTTACTTCAAGTGGTAGCCTCTGAAATGTGGGGTTCTGGGTGCTTTCAGTTTTCTTTATACTCAGAATTAAGCCTTTGCTCAAGTTTTGTTTAACTTCAGGATATCTCTATGGAAGCTCTCAGTATCTACAGTGAAAATAACAGATCTTCTGATTTTTAAAGGAAAATGAGGACATCTTGATTTCTGAAATTGGCAAAATGTTTGATGTAATCAAGCTGAAAACAGTTTTTTTAAGCAACTAATTTATTCTTATTGCATATAAAATATATACAATTGTATATAATAATATTAAATGCAATTTTTTATGCGTGTAGTCAGAGATCAGGCTCACTCAGGGAAATAGACCATCTGACTGCAAGAGTCTGCTGGAATGATAATTTATGCTTGCTGCAAGCCTGAGAATGGCTAAGAGCAGAATCTTTTGTTGAATGAAAGGCTGCTTTGATATTAAGTCTGTTTCAACAGCTGAATCAAGCTAGAGCTTTGTAATTCTTTGTGGTTTACAGTATCAGTTTAAAACTGAAATGTTATTTGATCAGATTTGAGGATGTTAACTTCCACCTTCTATAGCACTTTGTCTGCATCTGACCATGTCCTGCTGAATAACAATTCACTAAAGAACCTGTATCTACCTGAAGTCATTTAAAAAGAAGAATTATGCAAATGATCTCTCTTTATTTGGCTGTGCAGTGAGAGATCTTTCAAAGAAAAGAATAAGATGTAATTTCAACACACTTAGAAGTGGTGCTTCCAGGGGAAAAGGAAATCTTTGAAGAAGCAATTTGTAGGCAGAGGTATTGTGCTAGAATGTGTAAATTGATGATTATTTACTAGTGAGCCTGTGAAGGAGAGAGACACATGGCACCTTTTATCAACGGGTGGCTGCTGCACGAGAAGCAGAAATCACGATGTTTTTTACAGTGTCTATTTTCACTTTCATTGCTTGCCAAGGCTGTAATGCTGATCTCTCCAAATTGCAAAATGAGAAGTCGTCATTTAACATGGCAGCTCCACAGAAGCTTGTGTGTCTGCAATGGCATTGCTCTGTAGTGCAGATTATGTTTTTGAATTATGGATTATTTGAGTTAGATGATGAATAACTCTCAGCAAAACTTGCTATTTGCACCCAAGTGAAGGCTGGAAGGGACTTTTAAGGTCTGAAAGGAAAATTGGTTCTTTGCACCTCTTCATGGGAAGTTGCTCCTTACCTTTGAGGAGAAATACTAGTGCTGAACAGCAGTCATGCTTCCATTTGTTCATCTTCCTCTTTCCCCTGGAGTCTTACATCTGCCTTTCCCTCTCTCATGTGGCAGAACAAAGCAGTGTTGGGGCTTGAATCTCCACAAGTGAAAGCAGGCACTGAACCCATCTCTTGCCCTGCAGACATGCTTCCCACATCTCTGTATGAGGTTGGAGGTTAGACATCCATATTCTTCCACTTGGAAAACAGTAGTTGTGAACCCACATATATACAGTGAACTATAAGATTGTTACAAAGTGAAATATGAAATAGGTAAATGAAAACACCCTCTTGAAAATGTAGTAGTGAAACCATCTCTTTACAGGTTTTGCAAGGGTTCTCTCTCTGAATGCTGGATCTCAGGAGGGGACCAGTGGTGGCTCAAACAGTAAACCTGAGAATGAAATGTCTGTGTGGACACAACAGCCGTAGAAAGAAAACTTGTAAACACCATTAAGTTGCCAGTGGCCAAGGACAGGCCCTTTCTGCTGGCTGCATCTGATTTATGGCAACAAAAGTGGTGCTCTTGCATTCACAGCCATGGCATACCTAGGATGGGCAAGCCAGAAGGGCAATTAAGTGGTACAGAGAGCTCCCCAAAGAGGAAAAAAGTTCACTCTGTAAATTGGTGAGGAATTTTAGGGCAGGGAATGAAATCTCTCCTTATCCCTTGTGCCACTTGCAGCTCAAAGTGTAATTGCATGCTGAGAGCTCCAGCATCTGTGTGCATCAGCTAGGTTGTAGAAGACATCCTTTACCAAAACATCTGTCCAGGCAGTGTTAATGCATAAGAGCCCTGTTGTCTCTTACAACAGACAGTACAAATATGACGAGAAGCCTTTGAAGCCTTTTCTCTTCCTATCTGGAAATGAGAAGAATGCATTGCAAGAAGCAATGAATCAACATACTTAACATTTCTTGATATATCTTTTTTTTTAATGGCTTATTAGACTCTTTTTGGATTTGCCCTGAAAATCTAAGTAAAACAGAAGATCCAAATTATCACCAGTGCAAGAGACCTTTTCTGCTGTTTTATCTATGAGAAAAGATGCTTTCTTTATGACAGTCCTCTGATGTACACGTTGCTGTAGATATGCCATTGTTTAAAGAATGGTCTGTTTGTTGTTTTGATAGCTTCAAAGAGAGAGTTTTTTCCCTCCTGGAACAAAGCTCTTCCTTAGCAAGATAAGTGCAGAGTGTTTAATAGTGCCTCTCTCTCACTTTCAAGATCTCTTTCTCTTTTTCCCTTTATCTCTGCCTACTCATATGTATTTTAAAGGGGACCTGATACGCTGGTGTCATACGTTCACACCAGCTTAACAAATGATGCCGCTTCCATGTAATTAATGCAAAGACATTGATACCATTAGGTCAAATGGACCAGCTCTATCTGAGTTACTGCAAATGTCCCCAGCACAAATTCTTTCTTTCTAAAGGCAGAGAAGGGATATGAACCATCTCTCTGCTTTTGTCCCACTGGGACCTGAATTTATGGGCTGTGCAAGGTGAAGAAACCAAAAGAAAGGAAAGGATTTGGGGTTTTCTGCTGAGCTGAATGTGCCAGACTTCAGGACCATGCATATACTAGCCTTAAAGTGCCTGGCACTGGCTTGAACATGAGCCCAGAAAAAGCTCCAGAGGACATAGATGTAATGTTGAGCTGCTACTTCAAGGTATGTTATTAATACAACTTACCTGAAATGGTACTTACTGCAAATTACCAGGCCTCTCTGTACAATATTGCCTTAAAAAGCAAAAGATGCTTCATGGTACAACCAGGGAAAAGATGAGGGCAGGTGATAGCTTTGCACTTAGGGAGACTGTGAGTCTTGTCCTGGCACATGTGATCATGGTTCTGCATGGGTACCTTGCTTTTCCTTTGCCTGTTTTTTACACAGCACCTTCCCAGTCTGTACCTGTCTGCGCTAGGCTCTGTGCTTCACAGGGAAGGGACTTGGCCTTTGGTCTCACATCTCCAAACTTGCAGCGTCGTAAGAGCTTTGTTTGGAGTGGCTTCCACTTCTCCAGGCTCATTGACATTGAGAGATAGCTTTGGACTGGATCATGTCTGTAAACACCTGGAAAAACTGAGGCAAATCCTTGTGAAGATACGTGTTCTGTAAGTTGGACATTATAATATGGCACTAGCTGATCTAGGTCTGTGTGCACATCTTATTCACTATCAGGTTTAGATACGCTTGCCTAAAACCCAAAATTCGCTTGCCTAAAACCCAAAAATCACATCACATTTTTTTGCTTTTATTATTTCAATAAAGATAGGAAAATAAAAGGAAAAATTCTACCCGTGAATTAACATCAAAATGTCACCAGACTGAGATGATTACATGTGTGCATAATGTCAAAGTATTTAAATGTAAATATATGTTATATCTTCGGATATTTATAAATTGAGGCATTTTAATATAATTGCAGAATACAGATTTTGCAGAATTTCAGAAGTTAAAATATTTAGTATTTTTCCCAGAAAATTTGCCAATGATTGAAAAGAACAATAGATGCTTTTCTTTTAATGCAACTCGAACTTCTATTCTTAAACCCTGTATATGCAGAGATGAGTTCATTTTAAGTCTTAACCTCTATATGACACCTAATATTGTTACTGGACTCTTGATTAGTGTTTAATGCTTTGCATTTTTATATATTTTTTTTCTATGGGCTGAAATTCCATTTTTATGCTGTTCTTTTTACAAAGTTTTGTAGGGATGGATTTTTTCCTCTTTTTCTGGGGACAAAATTTGTCTCTTTGATCAGCAATGCAGATCTACCAGCAGCACTGCAGAGCTCTATTGCATGTTACACAATCCACAGGGACCCTTACTACTGGGTTTTCTCTTGAAATAAATAAACATAGGATGTACTCAGGGTTTCACTCAGCCTACTGGTAAAAAGCTGAAGTCATCAGCTGTTAATAACACAGTGGTATCTCTTTGTACAGCACTGAAACACGGACCACACCTGAGTGTACTCATAGCTCAGAGGCTAGCAATGGGGAGAAAGCATTCCTGTTCTGGTGGTTCTTTCCTTTTCATCCTCTTCAGGTCCATTTGGATTGTTTTGTTTTCCTTTTTCCATTTACTTTGATGTCTACTTGTGTCTCCTCCTTCTGCTTAGCAGTGATTCTGTGTTCATAAAGTATCCCTCAACTGAAAATGGAGAACTTGCCTTTCTGTTCTGCACATAATCTTCCGTAGTTGATTGCATTGGGAGATGCAATACAAAACATGGTCATTCAGAAGTAGTCGGTTTTTTATGGCATTGTCGTGGTTTAAGCTCAGCTGGTAACTCAGTACCATGTAGCCACTTGTTCACTTCCCCCCTTGCTGTCCAGTCCCTCCCCCCCAAAAAGACTCCCAGAGGGATGGGGAGGAGAATTGACATCATTTAACTCCCATGGATTGAGATAAGAACAGTCCAGTAACTAAGGTATAATACAAACCACTGCTGCTGCCACCAATAATAATAATGATAAGGGAAATAACAAGGGAAGAG
>JAOEHY010013253.1:0-50615 GCA_025447955.1 Psilopsiagon aurifrons | reverse complement strand
TCCTCCCTGACAGAGCATGAGACTCAGAAAGTCCTTGGTCAGACTAAACATTACTGAGCAGCAACTGAAAACATTGGCATTATCAGCATGGCACCAGCTACTAAGGAGGAGAAAAATGACTGCTGCTGCTGAACCCAGGACAGCTTCCTCGACACGAAGCGACCTGTGTGAGAGGCTCCTGTAACCATCAGTGCTTCAGTTCCAGAACCTTTATCTTCACTGCCTTCTAGCTTCCTGATCCGCTCCTGCTAGAGCTCTTTCTCCTGCTTTAGTCAAGTCACAGATGAGAGAGCGATCCAATGATCAGAGCAGATGGGCAAAACCAGATTTTGTATGAGAATAACTCCAGGAAAGAACACAGTTAGCAGGCTGGTTCAACTTCAGAAGCTGGAAATACAGGGAGACATGGAGAGAACAAACCTTAAATCTTACAAGGAACACTTCTGCCTTCTTCCTGCAGAGGAGTGTAAAAAACAACTCCTGGGGTTTTAGAAGACAAAAAGGAACTCCACAAAGAAAGAGGTTTGCATATCTGAGGTAGCTGTGACCTCAAGAACTTGCAGGTCTGGTGCCCTGACACTTCATAAAACTCAGGATTAATGGCTGGAGAACGCTGCTCAAGAAGTATAAAGATGACGTTAAGCAGCTATATAGCTTTGGGTAAGGTAATCCAGTCTGAGGCTTGGTCCCCAACATGGCAAATGTTGGCAGAGAACAGGAAAGCTGCAAAGAGCACACACCTTCAGATGAGGAAAGATTATCCCCTTGTTAACTGCCGTAGTGAGCAGCTCCTACCCTCAGAGGAAGGTGAGGCTTTCAAGCTGCATACAACCGACCTCGAACACGCACAGCACAGACCAAAGCAACCGCGGTTACCGGGTCCGTGAGGCACGGCCGCAGCACACCCGGCCCCGCGCGCCTCAGCCGGGGGCTCCGAGCCCCCAGCGCGCAGG
This sequence comes from Psilopsiagon aurifrons, assembly GCA_025447955.1. NCBI lineage: Eukaryota > Metazoa > Chordata > Aves > Psittaciformes > Psittacidae > Psilopsiagon > Psilopsiagon aurifrons. The sequence continues at coordinate 49,662 of JAOEHY010013253.1, read as the reverse complement.
GGGGAGGGAAGGACGCGCACTACAGCTTCCAGAATGCCCCGCGCCGTCTCCAAGGAGACGCGGCGGTGCTGTTGGTGTCGGGGGTCACCCTCCCCCCCCATGCCGCGCCTCCCGTGGTGCCCCGCGCGCCATGGAGCGGCGCGTGGCGGAGCGGCTCCGCGGTGCCCTGAGCCCCTTCGGCTTCGAGGCGCACGCCTTCAAGGTACTGACGTCACGGGGGGGCGCCGTGATGTCATCGGGAGGGGTGCTCATTGGGCGGGGGGGGTCCGTGCGCTCCGGACCGGCGGTGACCGCTGCGGCGGAGACCCTTTGGTGGTGTCCCCCCCCACACTCCTCGGTCGCTCCCGCTGGGGGGGGCGGGCAGCGCTGCACCGCTGCCGTCTGCGGCTCGGGAGGCCGCTTTACCCCGGGGGGTTGGGGTTATCCGTGCGTGGCCACCGGGCACCCCCGTTCCGCCCTGCAGCCGTGTGCAGGCCGGCCGGACTGACGGTGCGGACCAACACCGTGCTAACGGTGGCGGTGCCTGCCTGCTCCTCGCGCACCCGACAGCAGGTGGCACTGCCTCCCTTCGCCCCGCTTGGGCTTGAAGCCGTCGCCTGCGAGGGACGGCAGACCGGAGGCTGACCGCCTCTCGCCCGGCATCGCACGTTCCTCCTCGGCCGTGGGGAGAGGGTCAGAGCCCCACCTCTGGGCCGTCCCGGCATGGCACAGCGGTTCCAGGGGTCCGGAGCGGTGTTGCGCGGCGGATGGCGCGGGTTAACGGGCAAACGGGAAAGGCCTGTTCTGGCCGCGCGGTGAAGCGGGTCAAGGTTAAGGCCGTGCCGTGGCAGCGGCGGAGCGCCAGCCGAGCTCGGGGATTGCTCGGGTCCTTTGTGTTGGTCCCACGGTGATAAGGGCGAGAGAATTAAAGGTACAGCTGGACCAGCAGAGAGTAAAGTCCTCTAAACAAGCTTAAACTTTAAGCGTAGGGACGCGTGTACTGAAGTGCAGTCTGCCTCACCGTGGTGAGCGGCTGCTTACACGACTCGTTCTGCCCTGGAGCAGGCAGCCTCTTCCACTCTCTCTGTGTTGAATTGTATTCCCTCAGCTCCCACCAAACCCTGGGGGTTCCTTCTTTGCCCACGACAGGGGCAATCTGCAATAAATAAGTAGTCTGCAATATCGAATACAAATAGACAATCAAATATAAATCTGTACAATAAATATGACCTTCCCTTCCTTAGGGAATGTTGTATTTGTCACCTGAAATACTCGTATTTCTGGCTACATTCTCGATCTGATAATTAAAGGAAGTGAAGCACTGAGAGAAGTGAAATCTCCTGAATTTGATGAATTTAACACTGCTTTCCCAAAACACAGAAGCAGAATTAAGGGCAGAACCCGGATCAAAAAGACTACAGCTACCGGAGGGAAACCTTACAGTGCTGTATCTTCCCAGATTTAATTTTCATACCCCCAGCCCTGGTACACCGACTGATGTACACTGAAGTCAGCAAACCTTATATTCTCACCTCTGTACTTTCTTGTAACATCTCAATTCAGCATCTGGAACAAGAGCCACAAAACTGATTAAACTTTGGGGCTGATACAAGAATCCATCTTCATATTAAACTTAGTTTTCAACCTGTGTTTCCATGTGGGCAGGCCTGGCTGCCAGTGTCACCTGCAAAGTCACTTTCAGATTCATTTCAGTAATACTTAGTGACCAGTATCCTGTGTTTTCAGACTCAGTAGTAAGAATTCTGTTACTTGACATCTCTCTGAACATTAGTCCTGGTCTTTATGGCATCCCAGGAGAGTGAGAGTTGTCCTAACCCCTAAAAAGACTGATGTTATTGTGCAGCACATTAGTAGTGGGGTGCAGGGGGGTTCAGCCATTTCCTCCCTCTGCCTGGCAGTTGCTGATCTCAGCCCTGTCCCCTTGCTCTTTCTGCTGTCCTGGTGTGATCCCTCGTTTCTGGACTGTGTTATAAGACATCCAGCCCTGAAACGAGCATCAAAATGCGTGTGTCACAATCCATGCACTACAGCTGATGGTTCTGGCAGGTTTTATCACTGCTAGGATTTCACATCCTTCATTTTCACACATAGAATCATAGAATAGTTCAGGTTGGAAAGGACCTTAAGATCATCCAGTTCCAACCCCCCTACCATGGGCAGGGACACCTCACACTAAACCATGTCACCCAAGGCTCTGTCCAGCCTGGCCTTGAACACCGCTATCAACATATCCTGCTGAAGAAATAAATCATGCAACTTGTCCCAGGAGCAGAACAGAAGTACCAGTTTCTTTCTGCCTGAAGATGTGAAAAAAAAAAAACCCCAAACCCAACCTGTAAAAGCTTTCTCTAAACCAAAACACCTGATTTGCATTGGCAAGACTGATTGCCGCTACTTCCCTCTAGGGTTTCTGAGGGGCAGAGCTGGATAAAGGGCAGCCTTGAGCTGAATGCAGTAGATGATTCTTATCTCTCTCACACACACCTCACAGGGCAGTTTCCAGAAACTCCCGAATCCCATATGCAAAACAACTTGTTTGAATGGAAGGCAGCAGACAGGCTGCATATCTGGGTTGCAAATGAAGGTGGCTACGCTTCATTCCACTTCTTTAAATTCCTGCATGCCCAGTAGCCAAAGAGTGGTGCCTCTGTTCTAATGGAGATTTGTTTTTCTTTGCCAAAGGTTGGATGGTACAATGCTGTCGTGCAGTCTGCCTTTCATCTCCCCTACCCAGATGACACACTGGCCTTTGTGGTACTCAGCACGCCTTCAATGTTTGAAAAAGCCCTTAAACCTTATGTGAACAAAGAACGGTTAAAAATAATCCGGGATCCTGTGGATCAGTGTGTTTCTTATCATTTATCACGTTTGAAGGAGGTAAGAACCTGAAACACTGATTCCTTTTATTATTGTTATATATAACTGGGTGAGTTAAGCAGTAGATGATGCCTTCCTTGCACATGCTCTTTAGAAGGGTAAAGCATTATTCATGATGGTAAGAGCATCCACAGGCTGTTGACCTGCTTTACTTACGTATTCTATGTTTGCCATTATAACCTGTAGCTATGTAGAGTGCTTTACAGTCATAGTTTGAAAACCCAAGGCCACAAGCTGGTAGATGTCATTAGCAGGATGTCTGGAGCATTCACAGCTGCCTGATTTGCTAGCATCCAGCAAGTAGAGGCAAATCTTTTTCCTTGAGCCTGGGCTGACCTCTGGTTTCAATTTTCCCAGAAATTCCCTGACCAGACAGTGGACATCATGTTTGATTACGAGCTTCTGCCAAACCGAAAGCCCAAGTTCTTGGCTCAGACAGCTGCCCATGTTTCTGGAGCTGCATATTACTACCAAAGGAAGGATGTGAAGCTTGATCCTTGGGGGAAAAAGGTGAGGCAAAAAACACAGCCTGGGAAGAACCACTAAACTGCAATCACTGAATCGTACAACTATTGTTTACTCACTAGGTTTTCCCATTGGAAAACACAAAAATCCAGATTACATATAGATGCATAAAGTGTTTCAGACAGGAATCAGAAGCTTCCAGGATTCTTCAGGGTAGTAGGGAGATGCATACATGCAGAAAAATACCTCGAGCTATTAAATCTACTGAGACAAGAGAATAGATTTCAGTGTAAAAGAAACCTGTTGCTTGGAGCATTATAAATAGAAATTGGATAGAATTGTTAGATTTTCAAAAGGGCACTCTCCCCGCAGTGCAGGGTGGTGTGGGCACAGGAAAATGGGAATGAAATGCAATGCTTTGAGTTACATGTTCAGGAATTCCTTTCTTCTCTGTATGGCACCCCAACAGAGGGCAAGAGTATGAGAAGTTGCATTGCAACTTGATCCTTTGAACTCTAACCATTACTAGAGGTAAAGTAAGACATCCTAGATCCTTCTTCTTTTTTTCACTTCCAGAAGATCTTTGGTGTATGTATCCATCCCAGGTATGGTGGCTGGTTTGCTATCCGAGGTCTTCTCCTGTTCCCAGATATTCAGGTACCATTCCTGGAGCAGCGTGCCCCTGTTGACTGCGTGAGCACAGAGGAGCAAAGAATTGAGTTGCTGGAGCAATTCAATTTCCACTGGCAGGACACTCGCTACAGGGACATAATTGAAGTGAAGGAAAAGTATTCAGAGGAACAGAAAGCCTACTTTGCCACCCCTCCAGCAGAGAGACTCAAACTGCTGGGGCTGACCCAAGAAGTCCACAGAAGCATATTTCACTGAGTAAAACGGTTCTATGAAGGGACAGAGGGCAAGTGAAGTGTAACTCATCAGCACCTTCTTTTCCATGGTGCTGATGAAGGCAGTGTGCTGATACAGAGGTGGCAAATCCAAGCATTGTGTGCAGCGTCTCAATCGAATAATCAGCTCCTCAGAGTAAGAGAGAGAGCTCCATCATGATACTTGAGGTCTGGAGGAAGGTGGGAGCAGTCTGTGTTGTTGCTGATTTGCTGTGTCTTTTTTGGGAGTCTGGCAAGATGTTGATGAGCCATTGGCTGGAAAAAGTTCAGCTACCCTGGCAGCTGGGAAACTCGTGCTGCTTGTTAGAGAAATCATTTTTATTCTGAAGAATTTTCTTTCCAAATGTTTTGGGTTTATTCTGTGTTCACGTAAAATTTCAATCATTGTACTCCAGAATATTTTGCCTGACCTCAGAGCAGGTACATTTTTAGATGTATCCTGCATTTTATTACCCTGTGTCATAACTCTCCCTAGGGAGTAGGTGTCCAGTATTTTCAATATTGACTTCCTCAGAAAGAAAATTTGCCTTGCATTCCTTCACTTCCAGTGAGGCTGGAAGTGCTTATTGAACTAAGAACTCTTTTAAAGTCTCCTTCCCTTAACACAGCCAAAAGAAAATTCTCCAGAGATTGTTTTGCTGAGTAGTGTGGGCCTGTACATGGAGCAGGAGTAAGTTAAAAAGAGACAGCAGTAGCTGCCTCCTTCGGGGTAGTTACGAAAGGGAACAGGACAGTACAAATGTCACAGTTGAAGCCTGCTGTTTCCTCTTGGCCCAGGGTCAGCTCCTCAGAACAAGGTGACGTCTTTAGGTCAATTTTAATCTAATGTATAGAGCAGCCAACTGACATCGTCAGCAGTAAGATGCTGAATAATGCTTTTATTCATGTTACAATAACTGACTGAAAAAGACAATTCTCATGATCTTTTCCTAAGGTAGATGAGGTTTGCATTTAAGGTACAAGCTATACACACTACAGTTTTACTACCATGTCTTCCTGTTGTACTTTATGGGGGAGGTAAACTTGCACACACGTAAACCCCATTGTATGAATGTTTGAATGTGTGACAGGTTTGCCTGTCACGCACACAGGCAAACAAGCAGAGAGAAGAAAAGAGAAAATATTCATGACATTCATGTGACATATTGCTGGGTAAAATATTTTCAGACAGAAACATACTTTTTTTCATTATTTTCTCCTGTGAGAGTTGTCCAGAGGTTACAATGTCACTGGGAATCAGCAATTGCATTTATCCTAGGGTACTTTGAGGCTTGGGCCTCACTGAAGTAATATAATAAAGTAAAATAGCATTTTGTGAGAGTTTTGTTACTAGAGTGCAGTGCTGCAAACCCTAAGCACTTTTTCCCTGTCTATCAACATGATGAAGTAAAAATACACTCTTTGCAGAACTGAGCCCCTTCTTTTTATTTTACATTATTCTTGGTGCCTTTTGGAGACTCAGACACTAAGATTGCCTTCACACTAAGTCACTGCTTGATACGCTTTCTCGTAGTCTGCATATTAACTAAACACAATAAAAATTCAGTTTAATAAGTTTGTTTTCCTGTAAACAGAGGAGTGAACTCGGTTTGTTCAGTGTATATGCTGTTACAAAACCATCTCTCTGTTGGTTTCTATGCTTTGTTCACCACATCTGACTAAGGCAGACAGCTTATTTACTGTACAGTAGTGATACTGTGATTTTTTATTTAAGCAAATTTGCATAAATTCTGTTCTTATGTTATAGAATTACTTCTGGTTAATATATTGCTTGACCTTTCAGAACTTCCCAATTGAACTGTAATTTAACAGGGACTTGAATTAATGGTTCATATTAATAACATATAGAAAACGCTGATTCTCTTGGATAAATATAGAAAGGAATCAGATTTATCTTTTTACATTTCATTTTAAAGTAAAATATTTTGATATTTTGGAGGTGATTTCTGACAAATATTTAATAGTCTGTCTTCGTTGTGTGGGTTTTTTTAATCAGATTGCTGTTGCCATTTCATTTCAATTTTTGTAATTTATTTCTCTTCACATGGTATTTTGGTTAATAAAATATACAAAGTTTTTAACTCTCTGATACTGAGTATTTTTATTTAAACAGTGGAGCGATTAACTTGTGGAGAGCTAAAGATGTTGAAGTAAGAATCGATTATTATGGTTTTAGAGTACTGAAAACGTAAGCTACCTAAGACACACAAAATCCAGTATCTGAAAACAAAAGAAAAGTATCTTGGTGGAAATTAGTAAACTGTTATGGCAGGCTCATAGAATCACGGAATGGTTCAGGTTGGAAAGGACCGTAAGATCATCCAGTTCCAACCCCCTGCCATGGGCAGGGACACCTCACCTAGACCATGTCACCCAAGGCTGTGTCCAACCTGGCCTTGGACACTGCCAGGGATGGAGCATTCACAACTTCTTTGGGCAACCCATTCCAGAGCCTCACTGCCATCACAGTAAAGAATTTCTTCCTTGTATCTAACCTGAACTTCCCCTGTTTAAGTTTGAACCCATTACCCCTTGTCCTATCACTACAGTCCCTAATGAAGAGTCCCTCCCCAGCATCCCTGTAGCCTCCCTTCAGATACTGGAAGGCTGCTATGAGGTCTCTATGCAGCTTCTCTTTACCAGGCTGAACACCCCCAACTTTCTGAGCTTGGGATATAAAAAGAATAAACCATACAGCACATCATGACTAAGTTTAATAAATGTTTATATTTGCCAGGTCGTTTCAGCAAGCACATGACAATGCACTTTCATATTTTCCTCTGTTCCTGCAGTAACAAAAGTTCAAGGTGTCCAGTGATGCATAACTGATACTTGAGGGATTTTCCCTTAGGAACTTACAAGTAATATCTGTAAGTATGGGAATTCTTATTTGTTAAAACATATTAGTAAATACTGAGTCACAGGAAGGGCAAATGTGTGTTCTTTGTGCTCCTGGCAATACAGTTTTGTCATGCAGAATGGAGTTCAAGTATTTAATAACATTTCCATTCCTACTACAGTAATTTTGGAGCGAATTGGATTGGTTCTTACTGGCTTTCTCTTAGCCAGGTTACTGAGATCCACAGCTGCAGCTGGTAATTTTCTTTCTTTGCTGGTTGCAGTGTAAAATGGTCTTTGTCTTTTTAAATTGAAGTCTGAGAACCTGTTTGACTTATCTCTTGGGACAAGACTAGACATGGTGAGGAACAGATCAGTCTTGGATCCTGGGGCATTGTGAAGACATTCGTATTTTCAACACTTAGAAATGTCAAGTAATACAAGTAATTGCAAATACTTGGATAGATTTACTTGTTCATATATCACCTTTTCTGATTTTAGACAACTAAGCTGTTCCTCCAGTGTATTTTACACATTTCTCCATGTATTTTACACACACTAAAGTATCTTTTTTCCTCAGTATAACCACAAGAGTGAGTATTCAAGAGCTGAACATTAAAAAACCCCAAAAACTTAAATTAAAAGCTACTTTAATTTGAATTAAGTTTTAGCTACAAAATAGTATATTTCAAGCTAATAAAATAGTCAAGAATTAACAAATTTGTAATGTTTTTTGTGCACATCATTCATTTTCAATGAAAATTTCTTGTGTTTTGGCTTCATCGAAATAACATTTTTATTAAGATTAAAGATGTGACAGAAAATAGTGATTAAATGCAAAGCACAGTCTAATCTGGTGATAAGCAGCCATCAGGGTTATTACCAGAAATGGAAAAACACTTCAAAAAATGCTGGTTTGGTTTTTTTTCTTTTGTGCCAATTAAATCAGTTACATCTCAGTGGTACAAGAATAAGCACTGATGTTTCTCTAGGGTATGAAATAGAGTTTGGCAAACTTAATTCCCAGTATTGCCTTATTTCCTTCTTCTATAAAAAGGGTGTCTTGTAACAACCCTGTCTTTGGCTAAACGATGAAAGACTGAAGATGGTTTGCTTGTATAAATCAGTACTGGTGTCAGAACTAGCCAACCTTATGAGAGCAGAGCACTCTTTGTTTTGATGTTGGGTTTTGTTTTGGGTTTTTTTCAGGGCTAGATAGCTCTCCTCTGGGTCAGAAGCATGATTTTACTCATTCAGTATAGTATATGTGGTCTTTTATTCTTTTGTGAACAGAATTATTGGTGGTGTAGCTACTATTTAACATGGGATAAATTAATGAAAATGCAGTGACTTGAATTTAATTAAAAAGAAGAAATAAGTAAAGACTTCTGCATTTCTAAACCCAAGAAGTGGCAGCTACTGATCAGCACCTCTGTGGTTATCAGCACTCTGTTCAGCCCCATGCAAAGAACACGTAAAAAGTTACCTTTGAATACTGATAATAAGCAGCAACAGCTCCAAAGTTGTTGTTCTAAGGGGAAGTGAGATTTGCCATCTACTGCAGCAGAGAGCCAGCTGCACCTCTGCAACCTCAACTGTCACTAACTCATCTACCAAAACGGACGTGGGTATTAATGAGACTTCCCTTGCTGTGAAGTTGGCTTCGTGTCGTATCATATATCCTGTAAGAGATCATCCATCACATTTGCTTCAGGGCACTTCCCTTCTAGGCTTTCAAGGAGGAAACAGAAACAACCAAGGAACACAAATGTACTTTTCTCTCTGTGACTGAAACAACAGAAAGATGTTCACATTCCTTAGAAAAAAAACAGTAATTTAGATTAAAAAATAGGTGCTTTTTTTTCCTCAGCTGAAGCACAATAACGGGACATATGGTGGGAAACTTCAAAAACCGAAGTATGCTATCACAGAATGAGCAATAAGGTATTTTAGTGGAATTTTAAAATCACTACCACAATCTGCAAAATGTAATTATTTATGGATAAAAGTATTTGGAATGGCTACTTCCTGAAAAAAATAAGCCACATAACTATCATTCATTAATATTACATCTATAACGCATTTCTTATTCTTGATGTTTGTACATAATTCAGTGAGCAAGCACATTTGTTTTTAATAGCTGCATATGTTTTATTTCCCCCAAACAGTTCCTACAGGAAATTTTGAAAAAGGGCTTGAATTTTTTCTGCTTTTTGAGATAGGAGAATTCCTGCAAGTAAATTAAAGACAGGATGGGGTGGATTTGGGGGATGAAAAATACCCTATAGAATCTTAAATTTATGTAGAATCCTTACTTTTTCTATGAATGCATAAAACCTCTTATCCCTTGTAAAGGAATTAGCTAGTTTTAGGTTTTAACTTCATGTCGTAACCATTTTTCCAGTATTCTGACCAGCTAATCTTTTTTAACAGGCTTTTCTGCAAAAATATAAAAGACTACAGCAATAAAAATAACAAAGAAAAACACCTTATTTTTGTGAACACTGAACTTCATGAAATACATTAATTTTTAATTACATTGGTTTATTAAGTGTAGATTAAAGACTTCTCTCTTACGAAGGATAGCACCCTTAGTTGTCAGTGCAGGCACTTCAAAAGTATGTTGCTGTAGAACGTGGAACACAAACCTTCTGAGCTCACAGTTTCAGAGGACAGCGCAATCTTAGTGACTTCACGTATATTCATGTATCTATGGTCAAATGGTATCTTGCACAGGAAGACTAAATTGAGACACGTGTCCCATAATATGCACGATGATTTAAGTTTCAGTTGAAAGAGCCAAGTTTCACATTAAAGTCCAAACCTATCATCACTAGGTGTGGTGAGAGGAGCTTACACAGGCACATCTCTTGTTCTAGAGCACTGCAAACAGCTTACAGCATGATGGCAACCTGTTCTCTGCAGCCATGTAAGTGGATGCAGCATAGGCTAGTTAATTGTGCAGGCATTTGATCTGCACAGGCTTTGGCCTGCAAAGCCATGCTGTAATATCATACTCCTATGTTCTGTGACATGTTTGAATTACACCAACATTACAGGTGAAGACACTGACTAGTGACTTGATAGAAACACAGACATATGGACAGCCAAAGTAAAATCAGTTCTGGCTGTATGTTAAATGCAAATTAATCTGTTTTCTTATCTTCTAGTGTTAAAAATAGAAGCTTATATATTAATGCTCAAAATGATACCTATTTCTTTGATTGCCTAGTTCAGTGTTCTTTCTGTATGACTAATTTGTATCAAAAAAAGACAGTGACAGCTTTAACACACTTTCTGAATTGCTGTGTAAGTATAATGTGTTCCTATTAGTACAGGCTGGACAGAACCACTAGTCTGGGGCTTCACACCACTCTTCTGCACTTACTTCATTTCACCCTTCACCAAAGTAGAACCATGATGTTTCTGTCTTGAGCCCTCTATGCTTTTATCTGTCTAGCAAGCTACTTCAGAATATATATTTACAGAGTTTCTCCTGTAACAATGAACACCAGACCCACTGGAAATTTCAGAGGATATATATAGTATTTTTCCAACTATTAATATGATAAACCCCATTATTTTTACAAAATCTTTACATGACTGTTGCTTTGATGCGTAACATTACAAAAAACTACAGTCATGGAGCTTTTGTGAACATACTTTCCTAACCGAAGTGCATCGTTTCGCAATACCTGCCAGGTATAAACTACTTACTTTTGTTCTTTGAACTGTATCGATCTGTTGGGTGCTCCAACTTGCTCTTCAAAGGCCTGATAAAAAGGCTGGAGCACTTGTTAACAAACCAGCACTTTTTAAATTTAGTACATTTCAGAGTATTTTTCAAAGCCAGTGAGAAACCTGGTTTGTAAGTGTTAATTATTTAAACATTACTAAGCATTTCTGTTCTTATAAACACCTAAAAATAAACCCACAATTGTTAATTTTGAAATAGCATTGTGCTCGTTTGGACTGGGATAGGGTTAAATTTTCTTCATAGCAGCTGGCATGGGGCTGTTTTAGATTTGTGCTGGAAACAGTGGATAACACAGGGATGTTTTTGTTAAGTGCTGAGCAGTGCTTACAGTGTCAAAACTGTTTCTGCTCCTCACCCCAAGTGAGTAGGCTGGGGGTGCACAAGAAGGGATCCATGCTGGAGCAGTCTATTCCTGAAGGACTGCACCCATGGAAGGCACCCACACTGGAGCCGTTTGTGAAGAGCAGTAGGATGGACTCACGTTGGAGAAGTTTGTGAACAATGGGCTCCTGGGGTAGGGACCCCACACTGGAGCAGAGAAAGAGCGAGAGGAGACTTCCCCCTGATGGAGAAAGGAGCCATTCCCTGTTCCTTGGTGCTGCTGGAAGGGAGAGAAGGTAAAGAGTTCAGGACTAAAGTTAAACCTAAGAAGAAGGGAGGGGTTTGGAGAAGACGTCTTAAGATTAGGTTTTTATTTCTCATTATCCTACTCTGGTAATAAATTAAGCTATTTCCCCTCTCAAGATGAGTGTTTTTCATGTGACAATAATGTGTGAATGATCTCCCCCTGTCCTTATCCAATACAGTTTTTCAGAGATTATCTGAAGACTGAAACTTCATATGCTTGTAAAATGTTCTTTTGCAAAGCAGCAAGCCAGCTTTACAACCCCCCAGTAATCACAGCAATCAGCTACAAATAAAGAGAACTAGGAAAGAGACACTGTAAGATGTATTTGTTTCCCTTCACCTGACTGTTCTGAGTAAGACATAGCCTTGGGTGATATGGTTTAGTGGGAGGTGTCCCTGCCCATGGCAAGGGGGTTGGAACTAGACGATCTTAAGGTCCTTTCCAACCCTAACTATTCTACAATTCTATAATGAATACAAGGTTGTATTTATAAATAAAAAAGATGAGATTACTCACATGTTGAAGAAGGGCAAACATCACACTCAAGATTCCGTCCTTTCTAAACAGCATCTGCTGTGTACACCTTCAGGGAAAATCCCAGTAAGCAGGACAGGACGCTGTAACACCTGTGTGTCTTGCCACCAAAACTGAGTGTTGCTGATGTGCTTTTACTGGGAAATATGGCACCATTGATCATGAAATCAAAACCAGCTCATAACTGTAATGAAAATGGTACATGAAAAAGTGTTTCTTAATAAGTTATTTGAATGTCATAGAAACACCAAACTAAGATGTCACCATACCAGGAACAAGGTGTACCCTAGAACACTTACTGGAAATTCCAAGTTACATCTGAACTAAGTTTAAGCAAAGAAATAAACCCAGGCTCTCCTTGATTTGTGTAAGTGGCACGTATTACCCATGCTGTGTTACGCTACTCTTGGAAACATTAAAATGACAGTTTGGCAAATGTTCCCATGAATTCCTCACATGCCTGAAGAATAAACAAAACCCTAAAAATATTGAATTGCATCAGCTCCCTCAGCCAACCATTTGGTGTAAACATGTAAGGCAGTTCTTAACCCACAGGTGTTTTGGTCCTTGGCCGTTTGAATTTCCACATTATCATCATTCACCAGTGACTATGATGTTTAAATACATACCGTCAGTAGTGCCTCTGTGTTCCAGCACAGCAGCTGCCCAGTTATAAGTGCAAGGCTCTTCTCAGGCACAGAAGTTTTCCTCAATGAACAGCTACTTAAGTAGTGATCAAGATTAACCACTTCTCAAAACAGAAGAATTAGCACATGAACACAACTATGACTACTGGCATATTTAAAAGGTGGGAGGTGTTAAAAATACGTTGAACATTGGACATCACTCAAAGCAGAAGCGAGCACAGCTGCGTTAGCAGGGAGGGTGAACGCCAAGTACCGCACCGAACGGAACGCGCTACACCAGGGGCAGGTGAGGCAAATGAGGACAAGAGCTGTTCAGATGGGATGTACGGGTCCCGGATCTCCCATCGGGGCAACCCCGGCCGCAGCCACAACGCGGAGCCCGCCGGACCCCGCCGGGGGGCGGCCTGGGCACTGCGAGCAAGGCACCGCCCGCGCCACCACCGCAGCCAATCGGCGGCCCCCGCCGGGAAAGCGCGGGAGGCAACGGTGGCGGGAAAGGCGCGCTCGGGTGGGCAGCGGCGGACCCAGGGCCGGGGACAAGCGCGGGGACTCCCTCTGGCTTTTGGGAAGGAAGACCAAGGCCAGAACGTGAGCGAACCCCTTCACCCCTACGACAGGGGCAGGCAGGCCAGCAGCCAGTAACTCCATTCCTTTTAAATGCTCTATTTTTAACATCCGAAGAGTGAATGCAGTTAAGGATTGGAGGTGTTTCTGTCATAGCAAAGGCCTGAACATCATTAAAGTAGAAGGCCTCAGTTTGGCACAGAAAGCCTTATTTGCTACACTATCAGCAGTTAGGATGACATCATGCAGCATTTTTATATAGATACATAATATGTATGTATTAGGCCAATTAGAACTGGTGCAATTTGCTGGAGTAAGAGCACAAGTTACTTTAGTTACCCCAAAGATTCCACAAGAGGTGAACACACTAATACTGTATCCTCTAAACTACTGTAACCAACTTTATAACTTCAGTGTCACTAGAGCCAGATACAACTCAGGTACATTTTACATTAGATTAGCACTGATTTTACTCCTTTTCATTTGCTAGGAAAGAAGTTGGCTGAGCACAAAGATCTTAAAATCATAGAATAGTTAGGGTTGGAAAGGACCTTAAGATCATCTAGTTCCAATCAAACTGGTTAGTGTTCATTCACTTACCTTGAACACTATATGAACACTCCTCTTACTTCTCAATGCCACCCTACAGCATTACCCTCATTTGTTATCTTGGCGAGAACTTTGCATTTAAACACTAAAGCAAAATATTATCCAACTAAGCAAAACTTCCACATGGCTTCAGATTTGTGCCACTTAAGCAACACCCCGGGGGATTAGCCACTGCAGTGCTTATTGCAACACTTAACAGCAAGGCTTCTGCAATGACTATTTCTTCCACCTGCAGAAGGCATGCAACTTTCACTTCTGACTCCTGTTAAGTTGCCCTGGGCCTCAACTTCATTACTGCTCATTTTAAGCAGGACAGAACTTGTTTACTGCTTGAGGAGCTGAAGTTATGGGCAAGATCTTGGGCTTTAAGAGTTTGATCTTTACAGGTACATAAAAGATCTCAGGGTTCTAATTCACTTCTTTTGCTAGGCAATAGCTCCTTACCCAAATCCCCAGCTCTTAAGTTCAGGACTTTATTCAGGCCACCTTTAACCATGAAGCTACCCTGCTTTAAGGTAACTTAAGGCCACAGTCATGTGCTTTCTGTTTTACATTATGCACACTTTTGTAACACAAAGACAAAAGACAAGGCTGAGCACACCCAAGTGCCAGATTTTACAGATCTGCCTTTCTTCTGATCTTAATCATACAACTACAAGCTAATGGGTAACTGGCACATTCTCACTCTCATTCCATGTAGTGGGAAAGACTAAGGACAAGTGGTGTATATCCAAGGAAGTTTGCTTTCAGAAAGGCCAGACTTCCACTCCTGTGAAGTGTTGAAACTGAGTACTGATTCCCAGAAATTTAGCATAAAGTCACAGTTCTGACCTGTGAGGTAGAAATTTCGAAGTTGACAAAGAACATAGAAATATGCCCAGCCTTTGTTAGTCACCTCTAAGGTTCATACTCTGTGCACTGCAGCATTGCTTAACTCTGACAAAGATCAAACCAGGTTCCTCTACTTAGTAGCAAAGTTATGGCAAGTGTAAAGAGTACTTTACTACTGCAATATGAAAACCATTAATAGCCCTACTTTAATAGAGCTCTAAAAGGCCTCTGGAATTGAGGTATCTACAGACAGCTCAGCAGACCAAGCTTTTGGAAGTGCAGCCTGCATTGCTTTCAGGTCTGATGATGATACATAAGAACAGTAGACAGTATGCTCTTTCCACAAGTTTAATAAGAGTTACAAAAGGATACCACTGCTGTATATGCGACACATGTCTAACCACATACACTGCATTGTCACTAAAGTCATTAGGGCTTAATGTACAGATACTGATCATTAAGATTTTCTATGAAGGTACTGTCAACAGGACAAACTTTCCTTCAAGTAAAAAAAAAAAGTTACTGCTTATACCTATAGGATGATCCCTTGACTCAGATGCAATGACTTAGTCAAAGTTCAGTAACTGATGCTTGCTCTTTATGTAAGGCATACTAGTTTCCATGCAGACTGGAGGTTTATTTCTGCTTGGAGAAATACTCTTTACTTTTGTGAACATCAGGCTTGATCGTGTCACTGCCAGGCTTCCAGCCAGCTGGGCACACTGAAATGATAAGAAATGCTTTAAGTCTTACCAGCTGCTCCTCCAGAACATGGTTTTTTTTTTACATACTATTAAAGCAAACTAGCAACTTAAAACAGGTGTACACCTTTGTAACATACAGAAGGTACATTATGTTCAATTTATTTTACTCATTTACATTTGTTCACTAGGTAGTAGCACCCAAGGAACCTGGTGTTTGCCCATGGCACAGTGAGCCCCCCCCACATATACCCCCCTCCCTACCCTGCTTAAAAGTTTCACAGAAGCTTGAAAGCAAGGTCACACCAGCTCCAGCTGCCTGGATGAGAAAGGCTTTCTAAGGATTATAGTTCACTTCCCTGCTCAGATCCAGTCAAGTCTATATTCCCCTTATCTTTAAGGCAACCTTAGTTACATCCTCCAGTTTAATGCGGAGCGGGAGGAAAAGTTAAACTCCAGTTCCCCTATATGGCTATCAAAAGGCTACCAAGATGCAAAGGTTGCATGGCCTCAAAATTGCAGTATTTCTTGGACATGGTCTTCCTCATCTACAGTCATGCAAGACCTGATGCTTGCTCCACACAAGACCAGCAGCTTTAGCTACAGTATTGTCAGCTTTTGAATGTTGCTCCACACCTTATTCTGGTTTAGATGAGACTGCAGTACTAGTTCAGGAAGAAAATCTGCCAGCTTTTGCCTACTCCAGGGCACAGTAAACCCCCAAAGGCTTCACTTGCATGACATGTGACTGCTCCACCATCAAGTATTAGGGATGTGTCCTCAGATGACAGAGGATAGCATACAAGTGAAACCATGAATCTTTTCAGGCTAGCACCTAGCCACAACTGCAGCTCATTTTAATAAAACCTGCCACTGATCTACCAGTTCTGAAGCAAGCTACATGTGACCAGCAGTAACATGACAGCTAAAGACTACTAATACCTACACAGCAATTTTGAGCTTCTATAACCTTTCAAAACTTTAATCTGCAGTGCCTTTTTTTGTAAATACCGGCAGAAAAGCTACAAGCCTGAAGCACATTATCATTTCTGAGCTTTGGGCACAAAGACTCCATTTTCCCCTTATCTACCTTCCCCTCACTACACTGGGTCCATGTGTAGTGGGGCCAAAAATCAGCAAGCTTTCTGGGAACTGGAAGACCTTGTCTAACACTGCGTAAAACCCTGCATTAGGTCTCAACTTACCAAATCTGAGAGCAGAGTCTAAATTATGCTTACCCTTGCAGCTTCAGTTATTACATGCTCTTAATTTCAATTTCAAGTATTTTCTGTATCTAACTGAAAGGGATACAACTACTATGTGCTCAGCAAGCCATCCAGCACCAAACTGATTTAAATGGTATTTCAGCACATACTCCATGGACAATAAAGTGGAGAAAGGCAGAGAAATGCTGTCCTTCAACAAGTAGTTTTACAGAACCAGCTGCATTTCAGATTGATTGCTACATCTACTTAATACCTGTGACTAATACATGTACTGCATACCTTTCAGCAAACCTTGATTTAACCTGCTTTGTTAAAACTATACTCTAGAAAAACACACTTAAGATTAGAAAGAGGAAGAACTCTTTACCTTCTCCATGCTTATCTGTAAACTGGAAGGCCTGGACAAGCCTGAGGGTTTCATCAACAGAACGGCCAACAGGAAGATCATTGATTGTTATCTGCCTCAAGATCCCCTTCTCATCAATTATAAACAGGCCCCTAAAAAAATAAACCACAAAAAACAAACAAAAATCCCCACTAAAACAAAACAGCCCTAAAGTTAAACACAGCTTTTGAAGACTCAAGTTCAGTATTCTATTATGGCAGTAAGTTGTGACATCTATATTACTAACCTCTTCCTAAAAACTAAAGCCTTTGGTGTATGCATAGCCCTGGAACATTAGCAGCTGAAAGCCTAATATTCAACAGGAACTAAGAGGAACAGGAGCCAAGTCAAAATACTGAAGCAGGAAAACAGTGCTTCCTATTTAAGGAAGATACAAGTACAGAAACAAAGTGGAAGAAAAGCACAAGGAAAAAAGTGTACATAAGAATGCCTTTCCTTCAAAGAAATACTACACACTGTTCTCAAAAACCAAAACCCAGCTCATAATTTATTCCTACAAAGTCATGTTAAGAATGAAGTTCAATTCATTTTAAAGGCCAACTTTAAGGGAACAGTCAAGTACAAGATACAGATTAATTAAAACCCAAGTTGTACTTGGGTTTAAACTACTCTGTACCTGTAATCACAGCCTTGCCTGTGTAGGTCTCACATTACAAATGTCTGCAGCAGCTCACCTGCATGAGACTCTTTCCCTGTGCAGATCAGTAACCCAAGGGAAGCAGCAACCATTTCCTTCTGCTTACCAAACCCATGAAGTCTAAATACTGAGAATTAAGCAGCATCTCCCCTTGTAGGGGTGTCTGACAGCCTGAAGCAGTTTACATCTGGAGTAGCTACCAGCTTCAGCTTGCTGTAGGTGCTCAAATATACACAAGTTGTGTTCACCTGACACGCTCTATTGTGAGACAGAACTTCAACAGCAAGTTTACCTTTTGCACCTTACCTGTATGCAATACCTTCATCCTCTTTAAGCACCCCGTATTGTTTGGCAATGGAACGCTTTGTGTCTGAAATCAATGGGATTTTCATAGTACCCAAACCTCCTTGTTTCTTTGGAGTGTTGATCCTAAAAAAAGGCAGTTCAAATGTCAAAACCACTTCATTCAAAACTGTCCATGTAAGCTATAACAGAAGCTGATCCTTTCCACAACAAAGCAGTTGGCTTGCTATGAGGCAACAGACAGACCTGAACAGTATCCTCAGTTCTGTTTAGAAGCATTTGGTGCTACCAATACTTCAAGTGCCTTTGATACTTCAGTAAGCAAGTTTCAATACACTCAGGTTTCAGTTCCTGCAAGAACTGTGACCAGACAGAACATTCTATTAGGTTGAGGCCAATTCTTACCAGGCGAGATGACAAAAGTGAGAGTCAACAGAAGCTCCAATTATTTCACAGTTAATTTTCTTGAATTCGTCGGCTCTGTCACTGTATGCAATAATTTCAGTTGGACAGACAAAAGTGAAGTCCAGGGGGTAGAAGAAGAACACAACGTATTTTCCTGGAAGAGCAGTAGAGCCAGTTAATCTCTCCTACCTTTACAAGAGTTGTCATATTCAATGTCAACCATTTAAGTACTGGTAGAAGAGAAAGGGCTTGATACAACTTGTAACTTTAAAGATCAAATGGAAAACTACAGATGTCTCTATTTTAAGACTTGCTATATAGGTGGCAAGCCCATAAAGCACCTTGGGGGATTTGTATTTCAGCCAAATACCATTTACAACAGTCTTCAAGGCCACTCTACAGCTACTAAAGAACCCAACTCAGTCTCCAAAACCAGACTGTTATATTTGACCAGGAATGCCTATCTCCTGGGACTACTCCCATGGGCCTGCTCAGAGTACCCACAGACCCTGTGGCTGACTAACAAAGAGCACAGTGACACCACAGGTTTGAAAGGCTACAAGCCAAGGAGACATTTTAATTGAGTGGGTGACTAGCCTATACCTACTCACCAACCTCACACAGCCCGAGCCACAGCATCTTTAGAAATGTCTTTCTGAAGCCATCCACATTAGTACTCAAATACTTCAGGTTTTCCCTTTGATTTCAGTAAGGTTTTTTTGGCATGGCAAACATTTTGCTAGTACTCTAGAAAGGAACTTCACTGGTTAAAGAAACCACTTTCCATTGACAGCCTACAAGAGATTCTGCTGTTCTACACAGTTTGGAGATGTTACACCAGTCTCAGTATGACAGACAGGACAAACAAGCCTGATACAAGATTACAGTTTAGAGGAGGTTTATAATTATCCACAATTCCCATAGCCAGGACATTCAGTCATGCTGCTGCCAGCTTCCCAAGCATAGTCCAGTCATGTCTGAGAACCACTGCACAAGTTGTGTACTTAAGCCCACTGCCAAGTGGTCAGTATTACTTCAAAACCAAATTGAGATGTATCCACTATTACATATGGCTAGATGACATCTGTGTCATTAGAGAAGCAAAGAAGCTTACCTTTATAGTCAGAAAGTTTGACATCTTTGAATTGTCCATCTGGCATTACAGCCGTGGCAGTAAAGTCAGGGGCTGGTTTTCCAATGAAAGCGTTTCCTGAAGACATCTTGATTTAATCTAGATAGGGGTTAATGACAATACAGTTCAGATAATAGTAGGTTTACACCTGGAAGTAAGCATTTTTACAAAGCATCTTATCAATCTAGACTGAACCCGAAAGACAGTTTGGCAGCACTTGGTCTTGCAACACAAGGCTTAAGAGTGAAATTAGTTTTGTCACCTGGGTAGTCCAGTCAACGCACTAACTTCTCCCCCTCAGTCTATATATCCAAGCAAAGCTGCTATAAACACTCCTAGCACTTCACAATCTGTGGTTCATTCACCTTCTAATAATACAATAACAGTGATCTTTGACCAGTAACAGCTCAGAGTCTGGGACAGGGCTAGCCTAGAATTTCAGCAGTACTCTGTAAATCTTTCCACCCTCCCATTCCACTTTGGTGGATGAGTTAAAGCCTGGTTGTATTTTTGGTGTGTTTTTTCTTGTTTATTCATTTTTAAGAACTTTTGATGAGGAGACCTTTGTTCAATTTTACATAGGAATTTAAGTCCTCAAACTTTATCCTCCCATTGATTCCAGAACAAAAGAACTTTTGTTAATCCCCAGAGACCAGTGCCCTGCATAACTCCAGCCTTTCAAACAATTAAACCTTGTTTTATTTGTGACAAGACTCATTGTATACATGGCAATCACATCCTACATTAACAACTAAAATTTCACCATGTCTTAAACCAGTACAGCCAGGTTGTTTCCCCACCCAAGTCTACAGAGAAAAGTGAGAAGGCACACAAAGACGAGAGTTCTCTCCTTCTGGCTGCCTGCCCTAAAAGCCAGTCATTTGTACTACACCCTGGTACAGTATTTTTGCTCAGCCTGGGAATGCAGTGTACCACTTCAGAATTTTAGTTACTTCCATAGCATAAGATTATCTATTTGTCAGATTATGAACCTGGTTTCTTTAATTCAAAATCTTGAGTGATTTCACTCAGTTCATTCCATACACTGCTACAAGCACTAGCTGCCTTGATAATGAAAAAAACCAACCCTCTGAAAGGTTAGCATGAGTCTCATGTTACCAATGAAAGCTGAAATTCAATGATTTTTCCAAGTCCTGCCTGCAAGGCACCAAGTCCATTATATACAGGGTTGGGAACACCTCATTTCTTGGCTCCTTCTCCCTTGCCAGCCACTTCTTCCTGAAAAACTAGCCCGTAAGTCATAAGCGCTTAGCTTTCAATCCAAGTTTAATATTTTGAGTAATGGTTTTACACTTGAAAGTTTCTCTCCAATATCCTGACAGTATACAGACAGTAACCAACTACCTCTCAATTTTCGTTTTGAGCAGTGTCAATACATTCAGCATTTCTAGCTCCTTTTTGCAATAGAATTCTTTATCCATGTGTTGTTTACCAAAGGCTTCAGTCTTCAACTGCAACAGGCCGGGAGCGAGCCTTACAAATGAAGGCAGCCAGAACTACCAAGTGTTCACAGGATTATAGAGGAGCAACCTAGCAGGAAGGCATCAATAATCCCTCTGCCGAGCATCACATGTGCCATGAATGCAGGTGGAATTCTGAAACTGCAGCTCTGTAGTAGGTACAAGATAGCCACTGCCCGGTATTCACTTGAGATGCCTACAAGCAGCAAGTTTTATCTCAAAAGCAAAAGCTGTTCTTGTCTGGAGTGCAGGACCCCATACCACTGAATGACATTCTTCTCCATTACTCAAACTCAAGGTCATCGTTTTGCTCAGTACTATGACAGTTCCATGTTTGTTCCACCAGCAATCCCCTAGAGTATTTATAATGCATTCAATGTCAAAAGCGATTAGACTGCTCTTCAGTACTTCCCCTTTCTAAGCTACAAGTTATTGCCCTTTTTTTTTTAGTTAACATGAGTACCTTAATACTGGCAGGAGGTTTCAGTTGCCTTGTACCGCAGGAGAATCATTTGCTTTCCTCAGAGCACTGACTGCGACTGGCCAACATTTCTGCTTTTCTGTGTGGGGTAAGCATGTGTTCTCACATTTTCTGATTGGATTTTTAACCACAGCATTTCCTAATCCACAGAGGAACAGACCAGACTCAATGGTATTTCACAGAGTCATAGAATTGAGTCCAACTGTTAACCTGGCACTGCCAAGTCCACTGCTAAAATACACCCCCAAGTGCCACATCTACATGTCTTTTTAAATATCTCCAGGAATGGCAACTCTGCCACCTCCCTGGGCAGTCTGTCCCAATGCTTGACAAGGCTTTCAGTGAAGAAGTTTTTCCTAATATCCAATCTAAACTTCCCTTCGCACACCTTGAGGCTACTTCCTCTTGTCCCACTGCTTGTTACTTGAGAGAAGAAACCAACATTCACCTTGCTACAACCTCCTGTGAGCTAACTGTAGAGAGAAAAAAATCTCCCTTAGTATCCTTTTTCTCCAGACTAAACCTCTCCACTCCTCATGAGACCTGTGCTTCACTAACTTGTGCTTCTCGGGACCTGCTCCAGCACCTCAACATCTCTTGCAGTGAAGGGCCCAGAACTGAACACAGTATTGGAGGTGCAGCCTCCCCAGCACCCAGTACAGGAGGGCAATCACTTCCCTGGCCCTGCTGATAAAAGCCAGGATATTCTTGGCCTTTTTGGCCACCTGGGCATGCTGCTGGCTCATATTCAGCTGGCTGTCAACCAACACCCCCAGGTCCTTTCACCCCAGGCAGCTTTCCACCTACTCTTCCCCAAGCCAGCAGCACTGCACACGGCTGCTGTGACCCCAGTGCAGCACGTGGCACTAAGTCGTCCTGAGCGCCCTTCTTTCTAGAGAAAAGGAGAACGGACACTGTCAATTCAAGTACACCTGAACCAGGTCAAACACCTTTGTTGCTCACAGACACAAACGGCCTCAATTATCTTCGACTTACAATTATAATAAGCCAGGCCTGCACTCAGCCAGCAATTCATACCTCTAGGATATCTTGAAAGCGAAAGGCCATTTCAAAACACACCACCCCCCTTCCACCCTGCTACCTTCAGACTGTCACCAAAACGCGGTTGAACTACTGGCCTGCGGTCAGAGGAGAGCGATATCGCCACAGATCTCCTGGGTTCCAGCACGCCGCAGCCAGCTACACCCAGACCACGGAACGCGCGCCGCTGAACACCCCCCTTACGCCAACTCTAAGGCTTCACCCGCGCCAGGAGCCGCTCCAGCGCACACCTACCACCCTGCCCGCTCTACCGAGCCCAGCCCAGCGGCATGCTGAGGGGGTTTTAAGGATTTAGACGCGAGAGACCGAGCCACCGACGAGCCGCGGCTTCCAGCGCCAGGAGGGAGCTTCGCTCCCGGCCTCCCCCTGCGGCACAACAGTAGGGCCGACAAAGGCGGGAGCGTAGGGAAGTCATCGGCGCCCGTGTGCCGTCGTGCTCCAGCGAAAGAGAAGGGTAAAACCGAGCAGGGAAAGAAAGCGGCGCTCCTTAGGGGGCGCGATGCGCAGCGCGAGTTCGCCCTTGAACGCTGCTCTCAAAAGCCCATCCGCGCGGAGGGGGAGGGGAAACAAACGCAAATAAACGCAAAAAAATCCAAACCAAACCAACAGAAAACGGTAAAACGCAGACTGCGCCAAACCCTACACGAGCACCACGCTGCAGCATGCATGCGGCCCGCTCCCCTTTACTTACACAAAGAGCCTCCTCGCAGGACGCACGCTCACAACTGCCCCACACCGACTCCAACTGCGGCAGCTCCCCCCGCACCGCCCGCTTTATACCCGCCCCGATCTCGCGAGGAGAGCCTCTCCCAGCCCGGCTCGGGCTGCGCGGCCGCCTGCAAGGGCAGCATGACTCGGCAGGTTTGCGCCGGTCCCCCGAGGGGTGCTCGATAGCGGCTTTGGTGCCCCTTATCTGAACGGAGACACTGCCGCGGGCTGTTGGAAAACAGCAAAGGAATTCGAATAAATGGAGATAATGCGGTGGATGGGGTCCTGGGAGGTGCCGTGGAAATGGGCAGAGTAATGGTTGTAAACAAATAACGGGAAGATGATTCAGACGGCTTATTGCAAGACGAAGTTGCTTTATTAATGGCTTAATAAGTCCAAGCTATAAATATTAAAAGTCATCAAAGAGGCAAAGGCTAGACAGAATTTTGAGGGAGAGTAAGAGATGGCTTGCATGTCACTGGGGTGGAGCAGAGCTGATGGTGATTTCAGTAAAGCCAGGCTTCCTCTTACAAAGCAATAGGTGTTCCCAGTGTTACACAGGTGAGGGGTCAAATCTTTATCCTCCCAGTCTGTATTACCGACTGCCTCCTCAACCTGAAACTGATTCCCAAGCTTTCATTGATCTCCTTCAATGGGAGGACTGATCCAAGTCGTGCAAGTCAGCAAAAAGCTTAAAATTGAAATAAGAAATCAAAGTCTAGCCTCTGAGCTTTGGGGAGTAGGATGGAAACTCTTACACACAGCTACAGTTGCTCACTTCAGGGAGTTTTGCATCATTCACGGAGTGACGCGACTCTGAGGAATACTTAGCATCTGTGAATCCTTATGAGCATTGTGTTTGGATCCAAGACTGAACTGAAGCAGTGTGGTGCTTTTTGAGGACCAAAACCTGAATTTAAATATAAAAGCTTTATTAGACAATGGATACAAAAGGCCATTAGGGATATATCTGTGACAAACTGCTTAAGTCAAAAGTGATAAGGTGTTTCCCAGCTGATTATTACTCATCTGTTTTGCAGTTTACAGTTGTGTTTCTTCTGTTAAAACTTGATTATAAATTGTAATCTGGAGAAAACCACAAAGGATTAACAAACTTTAAATGTTTGTAATCTGCATCTCTGTGTACTGTGGCTGGGTGACCATCCTATATGGTGATTCACCCTAGAGATGACTGGTTTCAGTTCCAGATGAAATTAGTCCTTAAATAAGAAAAGCAAACAACATGCATATATGTACTTAGGGAAAAAAATCTGCACTCCCCTTAATGCAAATAATTTATCTGCTACTGTTTCCATTGCTATAGCATGCTTAGTTTTTTACAGAAAGAAATGTTACTTTCTTAACATCAATGTTGTGATGGCAATCAAGGTTTGTCAATTGAAACATGTATATACCTACCTATTAACCCAGGCTTCTCAATGAACCTATCAACCCCTATTGACCCTGAAAGGTCAAACAGTCCTAATTAAAACCACTAGAACAAGGGAGTCTTACTGCATCTCTGACAGGTTTACCAACGGACAAAGCAGAAATGACTTTCTCATGGTTTCAGACTCCCTTAATGCTTATGCTCACTTCTCATACTTTCAGATGCATAATACACCCATTTCATGTAGCTGCCACAATGCAGTTTGTTCCAGGTTTGCGCCTTAAGCACTGCATTTCTATTCATATGTCCTTGGCCTCATTATTTTTGATTAGTTTCTGAGCTAGTCTTTCCCATCATCAGTTTCTGGAGGTTTTGGAGGGATAACTTGCCACAGCCACTCCTTCTTCAATGAGCAGAAGTGTTCCTGTAGCCTCTTTCAATCTTTAAATGTAAGATACTACCTAGATTGAAAAAAAAACCCAAACCAAAACCAGACTTCTCCAAGAGAAACACAGCAGGTCTGCCCAAGCAGGTGCTGGAACGACAGTTCCCCCACACTTTGCTTCTCTACACTCTGTTCTTCACACAGTTGCTTAACCATGCTCTAATATTCTGCTAAAACAGCTGCCAGACAGGATCAGCTCGTACCCGGTTAGCGTGGAGCATCAGGAGCCCAAGTGCAGGCCTCTGTGCACCCATCCATACAGATACGGCCACCCTAAGTGATTTATGTATTAACATGACGAGCTGGCTGGCCCTGAAGTGCCAGAGTACCGAAACTACCCAAAGATTTCCAAATTGGTAACCATGCCAGGTTCTGCATGGATCATTTTGTATTTCCCATCTATGTTGGGAATGGGTCCCTGATCTGAAAAACAAAACCCCCACCATGTGTAAAAACAAAGGCAAAGAAATAGGTCCTACATGAGAACACTACTACACATTTAGGTTTCCATGCATTTTGTCAGAAGAGGATTTGGGGATTTTGTGTAAGTGTATCCAGGACTTCTAGAGTCAGATGAACACAGAACAGCAGTGTCATCTGGGTTTGGGCAACACTGGGCACACCCCTTAGTGCAACAGTGGAGATGATCCATCCATGCCCTCAAAAGCAGCACATTAGGACATCATCACACATGTTCTGTAGAGCTCATCACTGCATGTACAGAATGTTCACTGAATCCAGAACATGCTGAACCTCCTGTATACACATCAGAGGTACAGGAAGTGTAAAATCCTGCCCACGTGGGACATTATAATATAATATATGCAAAAAGTCACCTGAAAACTCAAAGCTCACATGTTCCCAACCTGTGGGGCATTTGCACACAAGCAGCTGGTGCACAATAGTTTTCATCAAAACAATTATGTATTATTAAATATACAAAGCAAGTGTTTGCTTTCCTTGTTTTGCTCAAGCGAAGACTGTTTCTAGGTCAAAAAGTTTACATTGCCTCTTCCTTCTCTTTTTTTAAATTTAAATTGACAAATTTTATTACTGTATATTTGAATAATCACTGTCTTTTGATGGCAAAATGTTACAGTCTTCCTTACCTTTTCTCTTGTACTCCCTATTACATTATTGAAGGCTGAGGTTTGTTAAAGTTTCCACGTGATCATCATACAATTCAAGCATCTTCTCTTACATTAAGACTACGGATTTTCGAATGGATTTGTGGTTGACAGGATCTCCATAAAGATAAATCAAATCCAGCAGCGAGTCCTCCCCCTTTCTTCTTTCCTCAGTTTTCTATTTCCTGTTATTTTTGTCATCTTGCCCTTGCACTCTCCTTCCACTTTCCTGTATTGGCTCAAAACAGGCTGTGCAACAGAAAAAGCTGGTCACGTGCATGCCCAAGGGATTCATTAACCTTTGTGCCTTTAAGCCCCCTGAGCAGGTCAAGTCAGAACAGCAAAGAATCTGCAGCAGAATTATCTTCCTGGAAATAAGCAACAGCCTCTTCAAAGCCCTGTTGAAGCCTTTGAATACCTATTGGGTATTTTTATTGCCTTATTTCTCATCTAATCTTACTATTGTCGAATTTTGAATGTTTGTAAGTTATTTACAAAAATGGTAGACTGGAGCAAAAGTCAAAACTGTTTGGTTTGGTTGTTTTGGGTTTTTTTTTGTTACGTTAAAGATTAGGTGTGCAGTCTTCTCTCAGTTGAAGGCCGCAGTGTGCTCCAGCTGAAGGCTGCATTTGTGCCTACAGTCGTAAGGTTGTACATACCCGGAAGCAAAACTGTGCTGGAATCAGTTGGCTTTAATCTTCTCTTCAATCTGGCTCAAAAGAGGACGCGCACTCCTGAGCACCTGCAGCAGAAGGGGCCTCAGGCCTTTCAGGAAGTGCCACTTCTTTCTCTTTAGCACCTTTCAGCACAAAAGCTGAAGCAAAATGAGTGTAACCAGCCTCGCACTTCACCTGCATTCTTATTTAGGGCTGCAAGTATGCCCGGGGAAATTCTGTCTTTCACCAGTAAAACCAGCTTTGAGAGGCCAAGACAAGGAGTCTTGTACGTGAATTCACACACTCGACCTTTATCCGTTAGGTTTGTATTTACACTTCCCTCCATGTGGTGGATGGATAAACCCATCTGATTTACCGCACCCGGCTGCGGCTGGGGGCTGCCTGAAGTTCCTGATGGGAACCGCACGGCGAGGAAAAGGATAAACAGAGCAAGCGCGATGGATGTCCCAGGAGCACGCAGCGCCGTGGGCTCAGACAGCAAATCCCGCGCCGCAGGACGGGCGGCAAAGAGCCCGGTCCTTCTCCTCCCCCCATTGCCTCCTCGCTGCCTTCCCTCTGGGCAGGAACATCCTCGCAGGACCGCTCCGCTGGCGCCTCCTGTCCGGAAGCGGAAGCGCAGGCTCCGGCCCGGCGGTGGCGGTATAAGCGGTTGGCGGCGCGGTGCGGAGCGGGTGATGCTCGGTGCTGGGCGGTGAGTGCGGTAGCTGCGGGGCGCTGACGGGACCTTATCGCCCCCCGACGTGGGGCTGGGCCGCCGCGATAAGGGGGTGGTGGGCGCCCTGCGCGGCGAGGAGTGTGTGGCGCCTCCGGGGTTCGCTCCCGTTTGTGGGGAAGAGCGGTTCAGTGGCAGGGAGTTCCTTGTTTTCAGTATATAGCTGTTTACGTATTTGTGCATGTTAATTAAATACATATCTATATGCTTTTAGCTGTTGGAAGACTTCTTCTGGAGTTTAAAGGATTAAACTGTATTGAAAGTGAATTTAAGCAGGGGTTGATGCACAGGTGTACTTTACACTCCTCCAGTTGTTGGTGCATCCTCCATGCTAGACTGCTTATGCTGTCTTTGAATTATTCTGAGCTTTAACTCTTTGATGTGAATGTGGCAATAGGTGGGTATTGTAAAGCCAAAACCACATCTTCCTTGTCTGGAATTAGTTTGCTTTGTGTTTGCTTTTGTCTTTGCCTTTCTACAAAGAGGCTTGCAGCTTTTTAATGAACCACATAATGATGGCTAGCAGATATTGTGGTTCTCTTGCATCCCCTTGTTAGGGGAAGAATCTGAGTGGAAAGTATTAATTAGTGTATTGTCTTCCAGTGTCTCTAATTCTGGCATGTTTCCATTCTTCCAGGGGCTGTAGTTCTGCTCACTCTGCAATGTTAATATACAACAGTGTTAAATGAAGCAGGATGGGTCTTGGAAAATGTGCTGATGCTAGTTATTGATTAAACGTGTACCTTGTCTTCTGGGGCAAACTGTTGCATTTAAGATGATTGTGTAACATGGTTGTGTGAAGCATATGGTTGTTATCTGTGTTATAAGCCAAAGTGAATCAAAATGTCTTAAGTCTGCAGTTACATTGCATGATGTAAGCAGGTGCTTTAGCAACTAAATTCAGGTAAAAAGCACCTGTTTGCTGGTTACAAAATGGCTAAGAAACTGAGAAGAGAATGCTGTTGGTGTTATCATTTTACCTTCACGGACTTCCAAAAGATCCCAGAAATTAGGTGTACATTCAAAGTTTGTTTCATCAGGTGCTGATTGCCTTCAGCACCCATATCTGGACTTAATACATCTCAGTGCAAGTCCAGAGTAGTTATTTTTGTCTTTAACTGCTGTTTTGCACCAGGAGGTGCTTGGTCCCTTGCAATCCTGATAAGAAAGGCACTCAAGACTCTCCTAAAGTATCATTGTTAGAGCAACTCTGTAAAGAAAGAGGATAGAGTTGATAATCTTACATCCCTTCAGGTGCTGGGAGCTCCAAGTTACGCAGCATTGAACATATCTCTGATTCATGCGCAGTGTGCTCTACAGACCCTGTCTGTAGGACGGATTACCCTGTTTTGGTCACTTGAGGTATTAGGGATTCTTTTACAGGAAAACAGCTCTTTTCATCTTCTGTCAAACAAATGATGCTTGCATGAAAATTTCCTGCCTTTATAGGTAAAGGCAAGGACATGTACATGACGTAATCACAGGTACCAAGCTGCCTGCAGACTCCTCTGTTAGAGCTGCTGAGCTTATCCCAGAACGCAGGCTTAAAGGCCAGGTTGCAATTGAGTCACAGCACAAGGGAAGCCTGGACCTGCTTGAGTTAACTGTTGCCTGGATCTCCAGCTCCTTATGTACAGCGGCCTTCAGGTCAGGATCGCTCCAACTGCTTTGTTAGGTGTCTATAAACCAAGTGTGGTGTTTGATGTCTGCTGTAAATCTACAGAAATATGGCTTGAGAAGCTAAACAAGAAAATGAAAATATAAACTTCATGTGTGAACGCATCCTTTGGCTGATGAAGATTTTAACAACATGGAGAAGGCAGAGCCATTTTGGGGTGGTACGCTGTGTGAATGCCCTGCTTTGAAAATACCTGTTCCTCCTACGTAGTCAGCTATTCAACCGACATTGCTTGGTTTTGTTGTTGTTTTTAAACAAATAACATAATGAGTTCGCACACAGCTGAACTTGAGAAGTAACTTCCTCGATTTTTGCTGAAATCAGCTAGCCAGCTTTGGAGCTCATCCGGAATGTGATTTCATTTTAGCAGTTTGACCAGAAACGTAAGGTTATGGGGATGTTGAGACACACTGTTAAAAGCTTCTTGTTTGATAAAAAACTTTGACACTGTTAGCAGTTTGCTGTTTGTGGTAGCTATCAAGCCAGCAACAGGGAGTGGAATATCCTGCTAGACTTCTGTTGAGTTCCACAGGGAAGATGCTTGAATGACACAGTTCGAAGCATGAGAGAAGCCTAGGCTCAAGGGCGCCCTTTGTAGTCTCTCCAGGGTAACTCTTAATCTCCTTTATATTGGTAAAACCTGTAAAGAACCTACTTCATCTTTATTCTAGCATCATGAGGACCTCTGTTTTTTACATAGAAAAGGTAAATTGTTGCAGTTTACTGAATTTGTTTGTTCTTCAGGCAAAAATGTCTGCAGCATGTGACTTCGTTGCACTCCACACTGGCCAGAAGATGCCTCTCATAGGACTGGGAACTTGGAAAAGCGAACGTGGCCAAGTAAGCAAAGAACAATGCAATATTGTGCTCTCAACTAGTATTTGTGGGCCTTCTTTGAAGATCCTAAATTTGATGCCTGGAACCTTTGCTTGAATTGTTTTAGTCTTAGGCACACTAAAGTCAGTGGAATGTATGTATTTGCATGACTTAAGGCACAAAAGCATCAGCAGAAGATCCTTTAAGACATGTTAAGGCAGGCCTCGGGCAATGCTGCTTTGGGAGATGAGTCCAGAAAGAGACCAGTGAGTGGGATGAGGTGAGGACAGTGCTGTAGCTATAATATGGTGCCTGACTTCACCTGGCAAATCCTCAGGCTGCCAGTTTGACCAGGCATTCCTCTGGCTTGGGCTGATGACTCAGCTGAAAGCATTATTCTGGGAGGCAAGAACTCCTGTTGGTTTTGTAATAAGTCCTGCTCCAGTGGTCAGCCTCTGTTTAGCAGAAAAACAGAATTTGCTTGGGTCGTCCTGCTTTTAGACTAAGATGACTAATGTGTCATTAGACATTCATTCTGCTTCTAATGCAATGAATTGGCAAACACCGTGCTGGGAAACAATTCTGTGTGTCTCTACAAACTGTGGGAATGTTTGCATGCTATGGACCGTGCCTCCTATTGTAATTCTTCTCCTTGTTTCCTTGTCTGTCTTTTACTCTTTGTTTCATTTAGTTAAAAGGTAAATTCTTGGTGGAAGAGATTGCACACACTTGCTGTGAAAGGCAACGTCCTTTGCTTGGTGGAATTCTTAGCTGGTATTGTCTATAATGGCTTCTGGGTTATGTGTACCTTTGCATGTCTGCACAGTAAATGCTGCATAGTTTTGCATTGGCTTCATTATGGTTTTAGGGGTACATTGAATGACATTGTGTTTGTGACTGAGAGCACAATTTAAAAGGCTTCTCAAGATGTTGCGCTATTCTCTCATACCAGCTGGAGGAAAACGGGGGGAAAGAAGCTGTAAAAATCAAAGGTTTTCAAAGGCATTTTATTGTTGGTCTCCCTGTTCAAACAACTGGACAGTGAACGTATTGGGAGCAGAAGCCCTGCTAATGTGGAAATTAAGTTGGTGCGAGAGCTCAGTCAACCTCTTAAATGAGGACAAGAGCTGAACAATGACTGTTCAGCTCTGTCATTTAAAACATCAGCTGACAGCCAAATTAAGTTTATTAATGTGCAGCAACTGAAAGGATAAATTTCTGTGCCCTCAAAGCAGTTAAATGTGCGTTGTCAAAGAACGGTGCCTGAAACTAAACAAACAAAATCTGAATACGTTGCTTATTTTGTGCACTAACTGTTCTGAGGAAAGTGTGGCCTTATAAAAGGACCGGGAAAAATCCTGCTCGTGCATAATTTAAACTGGATTCAGATGGATTTTGCCATAGTAAGCAGTGCTTCAGCAGCTGAACCCAGCCATCTTCTGTGGAGTCCCAAGGAAGTCATTGGGAATCACTTACTTGGAACACAATACATTCCTCGAATGTATTGAAGGCAAAGTCTAGAAATCACACTGAAAATGGAATTTCAGGATCTGCTGCTATTCCTTTGGAATAAGTAGATTCCTGTTTATAACTCTTGAGAACTCGTAAGCATATGATTTACCCTTTAAAGAACATGATGTAGTTCAGGGAGAATAATTGTAATTATGAATTTAAGACTAAGACAAAAGCCTAGAGAAGCAGAACACCTATTGACTGGTTTTAATCTGTTTCCCAAGTAGAGGCTATTATGGAAAGCTTTTTGTGCAAGGGCTGCTTTAGAAGCAAGAGTGGAAATGGATGGCTTTTAAATTATATCAGGTAGATATTTTGCAGATTGTAATTGTTTTCCTTGTCAAGCTGCTTTTCAGTCTTGACTTTACTCTCTTGAGTAATCTCTTTATTACAGTTGTTACTATTCCTGATCCTAAACAAGCTGTGACCTTGTAGCTAGATCTTAGAAGTCCAGTACAAAGGTGTCATTGCAGCCCTGGTTTTCTAGATAATAAGAATATGGAGAGTAAATTATTGAATCTAATCTCCATTGGAAGACTGGAGTATAATAAGATGTTTTATGTATTACATGAGCAAATGCTGGAAGAGAAATTTGTTTTATATGTTACCATAGCGATATTATGAAGGGCTGTTGAATGGAAGGGAATACAATACAGAAGCTTGTGAGCTGGCAGCATGAATGAGTTGAAAGAGAAGTCCATTCAAACAGGAGCATCAAGAATATCAGTAGCATGTTTTGTTTTAATATTAGAGCTTGATTATCTGTAATCCTTTGATGCTTTGTTCTCTTCTCTCACATAGCCCATGCTTTCAATCTGGAAGATTGATCCCCACCTGATGAACAGCCTGATGTGCTGTGGCAGGGGCTGGTTCTGTGTAGGAGAGAGAGACTCTGGGCTTAGAGAAGCTGTATTTCTGTGTGAAACTTCCAGAAAGCTAGAGAGGAAATGTGTGGCTCAGAAAACCAGTCAGGCTGGGTATCTTGTGACGAGATTGCAACTATGGAGGAGGCTGGTTAGTTCTTGGAAGCTTGTTAGAGAATTGTAGTTACGTGCGCTATTCGCTGCTGCTGATAGGTTTTAAGAGAGGGACTTAAATTCAACATACAAAGGACTGGAGGCAAAGCTATTTTATGGAACATCAGCTCTGAAGTTGGCATTATTTATGTGGTGTTCTGAGTTCTTTTTCAGCAGATTTTAGTGCAGGATGTGCAAACCGTGATTTAGCAACACTTACTGGTCACTGCATCTGAATATGATGTTGACCCATGATCTGTTTCTTTTATCCTGTTTCCTGTCAGCAGATGGGACTGCTAAAACGTGGCAACTTTGCAGAAGTACGGGAGACTCAGCCTTTTCTTTCCAAGTAGTATTGACTGGAACTGTGAGAGGGAAGGTCTCCTTGTAATGGGTTGAGGCTGTGCAGAAAAAGCTTTCTAGTCACTTAAACTCTATGCTGCTTGGAAGCATAAAGTTGGCTTGTTAGTTAAAACTGGGAATCTAGGCATGGATAGTATAATGAATTGGGACTTACAGACTCAGTTGCTGAATCTGCCACTGACTGTTAGCAATATTGTGTTGCTCCATCTTCAAAACCAAAAGAGGGTGGGTAGAAAGGCCAAGTCCCTTGCCTCTATAAATGAGAGTGTAGTTCCTAGGGCTTTGCTATACTATGAAGGAGAGTAGGACAGCTACAACAGTGTGTCTGTTTTGGGGGAACCCACGTCAAGAAAAGCGTGAACTAGCTGTGATGCAAGGTTTTGGAGAGATAAACTGTGCTGAGAGATGGAAGCACATACAGTTATGTGGTGCAGAGAGGTTTGAGTGGTGCATGTTGGCTCTTTCAAAAGGCACAAAATGCACTCACAAAGGGAAAGCTGTGTCTGTAAGGAATACCATGTGGCTCTTTGTTAGACAACTGAAAAGCTTTGAACAATAAAGATACCTAAGCATTAGAATAGACTGCCCATCATTTACAAGAAGGGTTATGACAAATGCGTGTAGGAGTGGTTTAGACTTAGTTGGCCCTGCTGTGGGGCATGAGGGTAGACTTGGTGATGTCTCAAGATCCTTTCAGACTTACTTTCTGTAGCTCTATGATGCTACATTGGTGAATCACACTTAAGCTGTGTGACTCAGCTTGCCTAATGGAAAATGAACTTGGTGATTGTTCCTTCCATAGCAGTTTTGACAGGCTAAACTAAAGAATAATGGAAAGTTCAAAGGCTGCTTTGCCTGTTGTTGCTTCACAACACAAATATCCAGAGTCTTGTGAATCTCTAACTGCTTCTGTTGTCTTTGCTTTTTTCCCCTCTCTCTCCCAGGAAATGCATATACCTGACTGAACATAATCTCAAAATTACAGAACTTTCTGTTAAAGTTCTGAAATTTACATCTCTCTGTTGTTGCCACCCCCCAAGAAATGCCTTTTTTTGTGTGCTTTCTCTTGATTGTTTGCCTTTTGTGTGGAGCTCTTGGTTCACATTGGAATGTCTTAGCAGGCTGAAAGTAGTTTATGCACATACAGATTTAGCCCAAATCCAAACCTTATTTAAATAACCAGTCCCAGTTTTCAGTGCTAGAATTTTATCAAAACATGCTGATACAGAAAGGCAGCCTCCTGCTTATTGCTTTGCAGAGGTATGTTTGAAGTGCTTCATCCCTTGTTTTCTGCAAGTGGTTCTTACTTTAATTTTCTGGCAAATTTTGTGCCTATTTGGATTAAAACCCTGTATTATCCAATAGAAGAAATGAGAGACTAATAAAGACAAAGAACACTGCTGGTTTTCCTTTCTGCTTCAGCTCCACAGCGCTCACCTTTTTGAAGGGTAGATATCAAGTCTTAAAAGCCTTTTAATGCCTCTCAAGTGATTTCAGAATTACCATGACCTTGATAGTGTAGTGACCTTAGGAATGTCTTTGTCAAGGTGAAACAAGGGCTGTAAATACCATCCATCCTGTGCTAGAGAAAGGAAGAGTACTTCACTGCTGTAATAGAAGAGCTTTGTGATCCTGATGAAGGGAAACTGGTCTGATTTTTCCTCTCAAAATGCCAAAGAATGCAGTCAGAATATTCTGTGTCTGCCTTTACTGCCGTTCTTGTCAAGAACACAAATGAAATCCACCAGTAGAAGAGAAGTCTTTTTCCCATTCGATTCCCCCTTGTCTTTCTGTAGCATCTGAAAGCAGGACTGTATATGTCTTTTAATTGCTGTTACTGGTATTGTCAGCTTTAAAATTGAAAATGCTGCTACTTTGATTAAATTGAAAGAAATCAATTACCCTTTGTGAACATGTTTTTTAATCTCTTGATGAAAGAGATGTAATCTCTGTAAATACGTTGGGGCCCTATTGCATCAAGCTTTATACACAGAGTAATTTACAATCTGAGAGTCTTGAGAGACAAGTCAGTGAAGAGCAATGTATAGAAATCCCTGTACAGGTAAGATGTACTCTTACTGCAGCACTTTGGATAGATAGATGTAAAAGAGTGTGTGCTTGCTTTCCACTGGAAATCAAATGAAATAACATGAAGATTTTACTTAATGCTCATTAACCTAAAGGAAGATGATGCCTGCAGTGGAATCTGTAGTAATTCTTGGTTCTTGTGCAGTTGGTTATTAGAAATCTTCATTCAGAAGCTACTTGTCAGTCATCAAAAAGATGCCAGCCTGTGTTCTGTTGTTTGGTTTCTAGACCTGCTTCATATCTGAGGTCTGCATGTGAAGATGTTTTGTGTTTGGGCTTCATTAGAACTTTAAAAAGCAAAAAGATTGGAAGTATGGTGCCTTGGTACCCAACCATTCTGGCTTATACGTAATAATATGTAGCAAGGGAAGCGTTGCTAACACCTGTGTCAGCAATGTGGAAAGCAAACTGCAGAGTTGTCAGCATCATCAGGAGATCCCCTGCAGGCCATGAATTAATACACAACAGTGTAATGACTTCCATTGTTGTGCAGTCAGTGCAAATGAGACCTGAAGAAAAAATGCACCATAAAATATTATCTTAGGAATCTTAAGTGTGAGCAGTTGAGTGAACCCAGAATTGTGGCAATTCTGGAGTTAGAAACCAGGCTTTTTACTGGGAGAGAGGAGGTATCTTATAATAGGAGATAACTAACAGATGAATCCTCATGTGTTGGTTTAGGAAATTTTGTCTTTGTATGCTATCGTTTATTGGAAACTGCTTAAAGCTCATTTTACATGTAAGAAAAGTGAGAAGTATAGTTAATAATTAATCCCTATTCTGTCTGGTGAGTTCTTGCATGCTTGGCTTGTGTGCATGGCCTGTGTTCTTGTTACTCTTGTCTGCTAGCAGTTAGCTCTTCACTCCTGTGCCACAGAGGACCTTATCCTACTCTTTGAGTCTCATGACCTTATGTACCTTGGGGGTGTTCATCACAAAGTCCCTAATTTTTGATTCCTTCCCCCACAGTGATGTGTCCCTTTTCAGTGATCACATTGGGTTATCTGTTCCTGATTACAGGTGAAAGAAGCAGTGAAGTGTGCCCTAAGTGTGGGTTATCGGCACATCGATTGTGCAGCAGCTTACAGCAATGAAACAGAGATTGGTGAGGCTTTCCAGGAGTGCCTTGGGCCCAGCAAGGTAAAGCTACAAGAATCACCACACTGCTTGTGTATTGTATCAAAATTTACAACTGTGAACTGAAAGTAGTCTGTAAAGTCAACATCTATGGCTTTTCCTCCTGGTCTATGCCAGATGTTTGGTACTAATCAGGAGCAGGCATGAAAGAGGGTTTTCTCTCTTCTTATACCCATCCTGGTTGTCAGGAGGAGGAAAGCTTTTCAGGAATATTTGCATGGAGCTAAAGAAAATGCCCTTTTTAAAAAAATTCCCTGCCCACCCCTTTCCCCCCTTTCAGAGTATTCTGTTTTGGCTGTTCAGAAATCAGAGGTACCAAGAATCAGTAGCTATCATGTAAAATATCTGCAGTGATTTATGTGAAAGTTGTTCTGTTTTGCTGCTCTGGGATAGCATGGTTGGTAGTCATAGCAAGTTTGGTGAGTGTGGGGCTTTTTGGTTATGGACAAAATAATAGTAAGTAAATATGTACCTTGTTTTAAATAGTGACTGCATTTGAAAGTTTGATAACTGTGGTGCCAGGATCTGTTCCTGGGAGCCTATGGCCTAAATGCAATGTGGCAGGCATTCCTATGGGTGACCTCAAGTGGAATCTTAAACTTATCCCCTTGCCCTCTTGTTAGCCCAGGGCACCAGAAGATTGCCTGTTCAGCCTCAGAGCTCATGGAAGGAAAGTTCTTAAGTACCTGCTTTCCTGCTGTTCTTGCCTTGGCTTTAGGGCAATCTCTCTGTTATGTGATCAGCTTAAGAGAGGCTGCTTTCAGCTTGCCCCAGGGATTCCTTCCCCCTAGATACGGTAACTAACACAAGGAAGCATAGGAGGCTCTCACTCAGTTCATATTAGCTAGCTAACTTAAAACTAGAATTTGTAAAATGACTTTCTCTTTGGACACGACAGCCGCATGTGAAACAGGAAAAACAATGGTCGGGTGAGATAAACAGGGAATTAATTATTTCATCTTCTAAAAAGTATGGACTTGAGTGAAATTTGGTTGCACAAGACAGCGAGAGGCGCACTCTGATGTTGTGTGCTTCGGCTCGCCAAATGCAATCTCCCTTTTGCATTTTATACTTCCTAGTTAAGCAGCTCTCTACTTGTTTAATTTCTGTGTCTTACCTTTCCAATACAGGGTACAGGGCACTTGGTTCTTAGTGTATTTCTTCCAGAACCTAGAAACTGAAGTGCAGAGATTTGGGGAAGCTTCTTCTCTTTATTTTCCCACACCCTTCCCATGAGAAGCATTCTTGGTTTGTGACATGTGATGAGTCTCATAAGTTAGTTGGTTGTGCCTCGAATGTGTGAATTGTTAGACGGAACTCACAAAATTTACACAGGAATAAACTGAACGAGCTTTCCTTTGGCCATACCACACTCAACAGTGGCTTTTAGCCTTGAACTGGGAAGTTTGGGAAGTGTGTGTGGAGAGGATTGTTCTGTATTTCAGAACTTACAATAACTTGCTATCTGTCTGATATACTTTAGGGTTTGCCCATGTGTGTTTCTCTTGCTCTTCTCTATGTAGTGTATTTTGAAAGGTTTAATTTGTGGGTTCCATGTGTTACCTTTTTAATTAAAACTTAAATTGTTCTCTTTGGTTTGAAAAGTAGTTGGGGAATTGCTGCAATTCTTTTCCTGAACTTGTTCCAGTAAATTATGCTCTCCTCCCTTTCTTAAAGGTTATTAAAAGGGAGGACCTGTTTGTAACATCAAAGCTCTGGAATACCAAGCACCACCCAGAAGACGTAGAGCCAGCACTAAGGAAAACACTTGAAGATCTGAAATTGAATTACTTGGACCTGTACCTCATGCATTGGCCTCATGCCTTTGAGTAAGTTCTGTGTGGAAAGGGCACAGATTGCAGAAGCCTCAGTTTTATATAAGTGGCTGGTGTTATTTCCTCAGGGCCGCCTTTGTGAGCTGTGGATTTCTTCCTGAGTATACTGCCTGCAAGATGTTTTCTTGTAGTGTGGCCAAATAGTGTAGTTCTATGGACTATCATATAGACATGACTTTCTACCCATAACCTGTACACTGGTACATATTTGGTCCGTGGGTTCACAGAAACAGTTGTTCACATTTCAGTCTTTGAATTTCAGTTTGGTGGGAGTTTGTTTAGACTTGTAGGTTTTAGATTTGTTTAGGTCAGATTTGTAGGTTGTCTGTAAGCATACAGTAGAGGAGACAAAACTTCTCGTTGTGTCGTAAATAGAAAAGGGATAATTGTTCTTAAAATTCAGCAATGATGAGGCTGCAAAAATGAGTGTTAAGTCTTCATTTAAAATCTTTGAGCAATTACTTGACTTTTTTAGTAGCAAGACCAACTAGGTGATGAAATGAGGGTCGCTAAACTTCTGACAGTTTGGCATGGGTGACAAAGGTAACTGAAACTAGTCTAGCTGGGAAAAAGTAATAAAGCTGTATGTGACAAGTTTCTGTACTGAAGGTTGCCATCTTATACTAGCTGAGAATTTGGTCTGCTGTGATGTAAAATATCTGAGTTTAAAATACATTAGGAGCTTAAATAGCCTAGTGCCTTCATCCAGGCACTGGGGAAGTGTGGCAGCTATTCTTGGTTCTACCATTGACCTATAGGGTAACCTTGAGGAAATAACAAAACTGCTTTGTGCCTTTACTTTACCTATCTGTAAAATGAGAATTAAGCATTTTGTAAAGACCACGCTTTTCACTAATAGTTATTAACTGTAGTGGAGTGGCCAAGCATGCAGTATCATGGTGACAGCTGTATGAGGAAATGAAAATGACTTATGACATTTTAATTGCAGTAATTCTATGATTTGAGTAAATGAGAGACGAGGAAGTGTTCCAGTTAGGTGCTAAATGCACTTATGCTACAGCCCCATCAGAAGCAGAGTTCCTCGCTTCATTTTCTTGCAGACGCGGAAGCAGTTGTTGGTCCTCCCCACCTCCCCTTATAATCAGTAAAATGGAAGGGGGAGGATAAATCTCCTGACCAGGTGCTTGCATGGAGACAAACCCCTGTCAGTTTAAGGGGCTTCTGTCTATTCTGCAAATATGAGAACTTTTTTACCGCTTCTGTTGATATGAACTGAATTTTACAAAGCATACAGCGCTAATGATAAGAGGAAAGATGCTTGAAGTATAAATGTATTCCTCAGCCTAACAGAATGAGGAAGCATGGCCAACTAGAGCTGGTTTAGAGGAAGAACTGTTAAAAATTCCCCCTGTTACGAAACAGGTTTGTTTTCCTCTTCATTGGGAAAAAACCCAAACCCCAACATTAAACAGTGCTTTGATAATGTCAGGTCACACAAATATTGATGTAT
Organism: Psilopsiagon aurifrons; assembly: GCA_025447955.1. NCBI lineage: Eukaryota > Metazoa > Chordata > Aves > Psittaciformes > Psittacidae > Psilopsiagon > Psilopsiagon aurifrons. Next base: position 10,198 of record JAOEHY010013253.1, on the reverse strand, counting down.
GTTTAGGTATTGCTAATATTTAAATTAGCTTGATGCTGTGGAAACTGTTGACAGAAATGCCGTTCTAATAAAGCAGTTTCATGTTTTCTCATTGGAAACTGTTCACTCTCCAGTTTTCTGTTAGCTCTGCCTCAACTATTTCAATGTGCGGTTACCTATAGTGCCTATTGCTCTGGGAAGCTGAGCAAACAAATGTTGTTTAATTAGAATTTAAAATAGACTTCCATCTGGAAATCACAGTGCCTTTAGGTCTTGAAACTTAATCTCTCACTTTGTATACTACTGTTGACATATGAGGCTACTTTTCTGAGGTGGGAGCTCATAAGGCTTTCAAGAGTGATTTTTGGTTCTAGATTTATCAATGATACGGAGAAGAACCATCTTCCCTTGTCCCCAGCTCTCGTTTCTCACACCATTTCACTGCTTGGCTGAGCAGTGTAAGGCAGCTTCTTACATCTGAGCTAGCAGAGTTCTGCACTGGTTACAAGAAGCATGCTTCCAGTGGGATTACACATACCCCTCCAAGTGTGGACTGCTCGGGGTTTGTTTTTTACTTTAATGTGTTTTTTTAATGGGTTGGTATGACTACCTGGGAACACACCCAGCCTATAAGCAACTTGTATGTGTTAAGACTTCTGTGAGAATCTGTGCTTATATCAAGTACTGACACTGCTATAGAGTCCAGAGGCAGTGGGAAGGCCAGTGTACTTTGAATATAACCTCCTTCAGACAGCTCTTAAGATCCCTTTTGTAGCAGCTCCAAATAGACTATAAAGAATCAGTCCTCTCAAACTGAGAAACCAAAGCTGCCCTCTGAGTTGTTGCTCTCTAAATCTAGCTGGTTTGCTAGGATCAAAGTGTGCAAAGAGCTGCTGCATGTATATGGTGGCTTATCAGTTATGTAGTCACTACTATATAGGTAAGTAGGTCAAAGTACTGTATAACAAGTTTACATAGGAAAGACTGTATGTGAAATCATCTTTTATAGGTGAAGTTGGCATAATTCATGCATTGAACAGACAAATGTGCTTAGTATGTACTCCACCCTTTGAACTAAGTGCAAGCTTTTAAGACTACAGGAAGGTTTCTTTTAGTGAAGAACTATAATATAAATGTGGTGAACGTACTTACTCTTTATCTTTGCTACTGTAGACGAGGGGACAATCTCTTCCCAAAGAATCCTGATAACACAATGCGTTATGATTACACGGATTACAAGGATACCTGGAAGGCTATGGAGAAGCTGGTAGTAAAAGGTCTTGTGAAAGCCATTGGGCTGTCAAACTTCAACAGCCGTCAGATCGATGATATACTAAGTGTGGCTACTGTCAAACCAGCTGTGCTCCAGGTAAGTTAAATAAAGAGGACAAATATCTTTTCAGTTTGTCTGTAAGAATGAAGAATCTTCAAACCAATGCTGTGTGTTTAGCACAAGGTGTTCAGCTTCTTGTGTACAGGGAAGAATATAGCCAGCTCTGCAGGAGTAGGCGCACAGAGCCTATAATTCCAGGCATATTAGTCTGTTGGGGAGGAGACGTGTCCACATTCTGTGGCCATTTATGCCTGCTTAGTTGAGCAGGTCTGTGAGAAGAGTTAGTCTTCTCCGTGAGGAACAATTCAGGCTATCAGAAAGAAGAGTTGTGAGAGAGTAACTTGAATACCTTCTTATAGAGAGTTTCCTTGCTTGTTGGATGATCTGTTTGGTACATAGGGAAAATCCAGCACTCTAAACTTAGATGACTTGTTCTTTTTCCTGTGAACTTAGCCTATCAGATGCTTTTTCATTCAGGTAGTAAGTTATCCTCATAAGGATACCTTACTTAACTTAAACTTTATCCGTATTAAGTTTTTTAAAATGTGGAATGACCTCCTGTGATGTGTCTGGTTTTGCTGTGCTCTTGACTCCCTATTTGTTTAGAGTCTTATGTTGCTCTCTGTTTTCTAGCCACTCATTGTGGATCACTTTAACAGGTAGAATGCCATCCTTACCTAGCTCAGAACGAGCTGATAGCTCACTGCCAGAAGCGAGGACTGGTTGTCACTGCCTACAGCCCCCTTGGTTCTCCAGATCGCATGTGGAAACACCCAGATGAGCCTGTGCTTTTAGAAGAACCTGGGATCAAAAAACTGGCAGAAAAGTACAGCAAGTCGCCTGCACAGATCATCCTCAGGTACAGGACAACTGTCAGAGGGGGTGGTGTTTGGGACCTGGCCTTAAATGAAGCAAAACACTCATGTTAGAAGGAATCTACTTAAAGTGTGTCTTTTTCTGCATGGGTGAGGAGTTAAAATCACAGGGAGTGCCAGAAGCAAACCCCATTTGGTGCTTGTTTTAGAGTTGGTAGAGTTGGTCGTGCCTTAGAGCAGGTGGATGGGCTAGATCAGAAGGGTCTGAATGCATGCCTGAGACAGTTCACCCATTTCCACTGTGAGACAGCAGTAGGATAACTGTGTCAGTGAGCCATGATTGAGGGCCACCTACTGATTGTGCATGAGGCCAGTTGCTAAACCCTTGAATGCTTGTTGCTGCATTCAGGTAGGCTCTTGGGAAGAGGGGCTGAGGAAGGGACCTTCCTTCTTTGCACTGCAGAACCATTTCCTGCTTTGGTTTTATGTAGTAAAAGGCAGCTTTTGGATACTGGGAAACAAGATGTTTGAGTAATACCCAGAGCGTGATCAGCACCTTGTAAAATAAAATCGGGTTTCTATCCTCATGTGTTATTCTGTTTGTCTGGCTTTGTATCTATTAATTTCGCTAGCACAGTCGTGGGCAGCAGCAAGTTACCCTCCAGCTGAGCACGTTCAAGATTTTGTGCTTGAGCCACTAGACGAGCACTTGAGGGATCTGGGTTTTCTTACGGTGGCTGTGTTAGAACTTGCATAAAATACTGAAGTACATTTTTCTGACTGTTTCTTGGGCTTCTACTTAGAGCACCTGAAACTTGGTTGCTTTTTCACGGCATGAACATCTTCCCCTTGGTGATTAATTCAGTGGCTACTGTCTTGCTTGAGCTTGCATAGACTCATACTCCTAATACAATACAGTGCTACGCCAGCCCTCTGCTGGGTATTTTTATTTCCCATCGAAACATAAGTGGCATCTCTGCTGACACAGGTTGTTATTCAACCAAAATAAACATTGTGGGTTTTGGGCTGTGCACACAGAAGATCTCTCTCCTCCCCTTAACAGATGGCAAGTGCAGCGTAAAGTGGTTGCCATTCCCAAGAGTGTCACTCCTGCTCGCATTCAGCAGAATCTCCAGGTAAGTATAAATGAAGGAAAGGAGCTTCAGCAGTGCCCTTTTCATGTGAGTAATATCCTGTCCTACTACTTGCAGAGCAACAAGCTGAGGCACTTGGTTTATACTCGTTCATCAATGTATGCCTAGACTTGAAAAGGATGGTAAAGATTTATGGAAAGCAAACTTGATGTGTTTTAAGCAAGTGTATGAACATGTGCACGTGTACACATGCAGAGTCTTGTTATCAAAAGGTAAAGAATGTACTTTGTAGAAGTCTGAGTGGAAAATCTTCACTGAATTTTATCTGAGGTACAAATTCATTGAACAAGGGAGTCTTCTAATGACATTCTTACTGGTAATAATTGCTCTAAACTGTAAGTGGGGGCTGGTGACTATTAACCTCAGTTAACTGAGGTTTAGTGCTGTGTGGGAATAGAACATTGGTTCAGTTGGCAGGACTGACTTGGAATAGTCCAACTGCTTTTTATCTCTTTGGAAGAGTGCTACGCGATATCAGTGTAGGTTAGAGCTGGCAAGTGGTTGAACACCTCAGACTTTAAGCCTTTGGTGTTTGTTATAAAATGAGTTTTAATGCAACATTGTAGTTATGAATGCATGACAAATTAATTGTAACCTATGGTTATAAAGCCTTTTCCTTTTGTTGTCAGGTGTTCGATTTCAGCCTCACAGAAGAAGAGATGAGCCACATTGGAAGCCTGAATAAAAACTGGCGTTACATTGTGCCAATGATTACGGTAACTTTCTCCTGTTTCTCACAGTTTTCGTTATGTGTGTGTCCCACAGCTTGGGTTTTTTGCATTTTTCTTTCTTTTCTTACTTTAACATCAGAACTACTTACTCATAAGAGCACTGCATCTTCTTAAAGTATCGAAGATGAAAGAAGTTTTCAAAAGCTGGGTTCAAAAAAGGTAGCTTTCTGAAATCTTTCCTCCTCTATTTTGGCTACTGAAGGAGTTCTTATTACAGACCTGTCCATGGGCCTTTAAGCCAGAGTCCTGTCTCACTTCAGATCTCCCCAAACTCTTGCTGCTATGTCCTTCTCAGGTAAAAGTAGGCCGATACCCATGGCATTCTTCCAGAAATAGTCCCTGTTGCCATTGTCCTCATCTACTTTATACCATAAGCCTCTAAGATCACTGAAGGCTGAGGGTCCTTTTAGTTCTCCATATCTATCACAGAAGTCGTGTGAGGGTGATTTGTCTGCTTCCTTCCGCTGGCTGTCCCCCCTTTCAAGATCTCTTTTAATGACCTTCCTCCAATGTAAGGAGCTTGGCTTAGGCTGTTCTGTTTTAATTTCCAAATCCAGTAGCTGCAGCACCTTTTAGCATCAGTAGTTTTACTCTGTCACATGAAACTTTCTACCTCATCTACTATCAGTTGCCAGTCTGGTTTTAGAGAAACTAAAGCTTTGTAAGTGTTGAAGTCCTCTTGGTCTTCCTTCAAATTAAAGGATCTGACCTTGTTCCTTTCCCCTCAGTGCAACCCCCCCTCCCAAACCCAAGTTAATGCTGTGTTGTCTCCTGTCTTTTTGTAGTATTCCTCATCTGTTACTGTCCTGATTATGCCACAGAAAGCTGTTGCCATTCCCTTGTGTGTCACTGGCCACCAGACTGTGCTATAATGAGTCTGAAGTGATTCATCGCTTCTCTGTCTTACAGTACATTGCATAGACACAGTAGGTCTCTGCAGATTTGGAAGCTGTCAAGCATACCCTTGCCTCTGCAAGCAGTTTGTCTGCCTGTAAATTATTCTTAGTTTGTCAGTCAGTGGCTATTGGCTATAGGAATTCCTCGGGGAAAGCTTTTCTCCAGGATTTCTCATAGAGTGCTTTTGAGTACTGGAGCATGTCAGTGACTAATCTGAATTAGAAAAAATAAGTGACTGTGGTGAGTCACTGTCTCATATCAAGGGTAGATACTCGTTACAGCTTTCGCTGTTTGTCATACTGGAGCTTCCAAGAGCTTCAAGGCCGTGCTTCTTAACTTCAGTGTCTGTGTGTAAATATAAACCCCCACATCCCTGCAACCAAAATTATCTTTGTGTTTATGGATTCTGTGTCTGTGCACCAAACGACAAGCTTAGCTCTGATCTGTGTGGCTGCAGTAGTGATAAGCACATCTGCTGCTGACAGAATGTTTCTTTCAAGTGCTTTGCTATTCATGCTGCAAAGAAAGTTGTTTTGTTAATGAAACTGCAAAATACATTAGGATGTAGCCTCTTAGCCCGGGCTAAGTCATGTGCTTTTGTTACCTGGGAGACCTGATCAGATCACAGTGATTCACAAAGGAGAGATGAAATAGGCTTCAAAGTGCTAGCTCATCCAACTAGAAAAAGGGCGAATGATGCAGCTGGGCTTCAAAGATACTGCCATCTTGTCAGCTAACAAGATGGGAAGCAGCAAGATGAGGAGAATTAAAAGGTGACTGTAGCTGTAAGATCTCTAGTGGAACCTTTTGTTTCTTGCCCATCCCTTCTGGCTCAAAGAAAAGAATTTTCATCAACTGTGAATTAAAATTCCTGCCTAACCTTTTATGCCTGCCTCCTCTCTGAACCAGTTCCTGGATTTCAACGTGTGATAAAGCAGTGATTTCAGAGCTGCTGTCATAACTGACAAGACAGTTTTTCCTTGTTTTGCAACATTTAAACATAACCACAGGTTCTTATAGTTGTGCCACTCTTCTCCACATTGTCTTGTCTAAAGCCTAAGGAGAAGCTATTGCATTGCATGTAGGCAAGTCAAGTTGCTTTGTACTTTTAGCAATTCATTATCTGCATAGAGGTTGGAAATAACATTGCACTGGCCTGAAATCCCAGACTTTTGGAAACACTTAATTGGGCAAGGAATATACTTAAGTGAAATCTGAATGATCCGCAAGCCAGGAAGAGGAGGGGTGATGGTGTTGTACACATAATGATCTATTTTTGATAGCACCATTGACCTGCGATGTGTTCACTGCTGATTTTACCCCGCTGCCTTCTCTGATTCCTGCATTAGACTGGAATCGGATACCTGAAGCATTGCTTCTGGCTGCTGCTGTTTTGGCATGCTGTGATGCTGTTGTCCACAGTTTTAAAGATTGCCTTCAGTTGACAGCTTTATTTCAGCTTTCCATTAATCTGAGCATCAGTCAAATGTTAAACCTTAACATCTTAGTTTCCTGCTCTGTAGTGCCCCCAAGTGACTAATTTCACACTTCATTAGTCTCTGTAACATTCACTACCAGGATTCCAGTTGATTTGAAATGCAGGCTTTACACTGAAGCTAATAGAGGGGCTTATGTAAGTTCTACCTGAATGTTGCTAGTCTGTCGCCCGGGGGGGGGGTGTGTGTGTGTGTCTACCAGTGCTGCACCTAAATTTCCTCAGACATTACAGATCAGGAGCAAGGGTTTATCTCTGCTCCTTGGCGGGTGTTGCAAATAAAAATGCATTAAGTCTGTGCACCCGAATGCTTAGGTGTTGGATGTAGGAATTGAGACTTCTGCATGACCATGTCTGCTTTTGGGCCGGCTGGAGCCTTTGTTTCATTACCTGTGAATGGTGGTTTCAGTATTCCCATTTTACAGCTGGACAAGCTGGTCTTCCATGGAAGTGTTCTTAAGCAAAAAGTGCTATGCGGGAGTTCAGTGTCACTGTTCATGCTTGAGTATATGACCCTGATCAAGTAATTCAAATGCATTTCATCTTTCCCATGTGGAAAATTGGCAGGCCAGCTAATCTCTATCATGGAAACATGAGGAAAAAACTCCAACTCCAATAAACTGATTTGAAGTCTGCATGTTACAACATTTACTCAATAACAGCTACAAGGCAAAAGGCTTTTGGCTATTCTTAAGCTAATTCTTCAAGTCTCAGCAGCTTGAAAGACTTGTGCCAGGCTACAGAAATCTATCTCCTATTCTTAATTAATATTTAAGCTTTCCTTTCACAAAGTGCTAGGAGGACTCGGGAGCAGGGAACCGGCCCTTGTTTAAGCTGAAAAAGACACTCCCAGGTGTTTGAATCTTCCAGTCCCAGAAGTTTAAATCATGCAGAACTTAAAACTGGGAGTAAGAATGAATTTCTGTCCTTCTGACTCGAGTCTGTTTGTTCCACAGGTGGACGGCAAGCTAGTGGCCAGAGATGCTGGACACCCCCATTACCCCTTCAATGACCCCTATTAACTACTAGAAAATAAGGTGTTAAGTGACATGCTGCTCTGCATGTCATAACACAAAATAATTTTCCATAATTTGTCAAAATCCTCTGTCCAAATGAAACCTTCCTTCCTGAGCAGGTTTACTTACACTGCTTCAAATTGACCTCCTTTCTGGAGACACTGTAGCTTCCATGTCAAACTTTGTGGATTTATTACAATGACTGGAAACTTGCTCCTGGAAGCATCAATCGTTTGGGAATTAGATAAATAGTGGGGGAGTCTAAATCAAGTTCCTAACATATTATCAGGCAAGGGCAATACTTTGGGTTTAATGGCTGTGAAACGGTTTTGAAGGCTTTAGTTACTGCCAAAGCAGGGGAGAAAAAAAACCACAACAAGGTGAAGGAATGAAAGCATTTTAAGCCTGCACAACTGCTTAGCCATCAACTTTGATATCGTTATCAGTATTTTTTTTACACAGGGAATAAAGTGAAATGTCCTGTGCTTGCACTATGTCCATAAACCATTCACTGAACCCTACGTAACCAGCCATGCCCCGTGTTTTTTATCCACTTTGAGTGCTTGTGGGACTTGGAATTCTCCATTTTTCTTCTTCTTGTAATTTGCCTGTAGATTCGAGGAGAATAAATGCGCACCCTGGTGCAGGCCTCTAGGGCAATCTTCTCTATTGCTTCTCACATGGATAGGTTTTGGCTCTGACAATAGCTCTGATCATCCTTTCACGAAAGGAGGATCCAGAACGTTTTTGCAAATCTTGTGGAAAACCAGCCTGCTTTTCCTGTACGGTTTCCCAGTGTCTCTTTACCAAAGATGCCCAGTTTGAGTTTTGGAGGGTCAGAAGATTTTAAGAATAAAGACCTGTCATGGGGCCCCTTCCATTTTAATGTCACATTTTGGACTGCTGCTGGGTTGATGCTTGGGAGAGCTGGTCCTGGCCCCTGTTCTGCTGACCTCCTGGTAACACTGGGCAAGTCACTTGCCTTTCCTGTGCCTCTTTCCCTACTTGCCATGCCTGTCTTACGCCGTGGTGGGAGCTAGTTTACTGAGTGCTGATACACTGCTGAGCAGGAGCTCCAGCTCCAACATCAGTTCAGTCTCTTAAGGAGCTGTCAGCCAGTGGTACAAAGGGTGTGAGGTGACAGCAGGTACCAGTGCTCTGAAAGTGACACCTTCTGTGGCCTTAGCACTGTTAACACTTCAATTTGTTTTTCTCTACCTGTAAAATAGGCTTAATGTTCATTCTCCTTGGTGCAGGCACAGTACCAAGGCAGTTTCTAAAGGCCTCTCAAATGTAAAACAAAGGCACTCTCTTATCTCTGTTGATGCCATTTGGAGACAGTCATAGCCTTCTCCTTTGCTGCTGGATAAAGAAAGTTTAAGCGAGTGTAAGTAAAATAAAGAGTATTTAGAATTAGAAAAATAATCCTCTGTATTAAAATAGTTCAAAACCTAAAGGATTCTTTTTGTTTTGATAACCTCATTTACAGTAGGCCTATAGTAAACTACATGTTCAACTCGAGCATAATGCTGCCTCAAGAATTTCCTGCCCTGGGCCTGGCTCACAGCGCACAGCTGCGCGGTGACAAACCTGTTTTATCACTCGTTGTAATCCTTATGTAAAATTTGAAGAGCTCCTGTGTTGGGTGTTTCCTAATTCCTGCTGAATTTACCTCAATGGAGAAAGCCATTACAGCTCCATTAACGTTCTTTGCTACCCCGGACGTTTTCTTCTAAGGGAAATGAAATCCCTGTGGTTTGGGTTTTTATTATTCTAATCAGACGCGGGTGATTTTAAATACAGCACTTCAGTAGGGAAGCAGTTTTCCTTTGAAGGCACTGTGTAGGATGTTAACGGCAGTCATCACGCCAAGGAAAGCGGCTTTTGTTGCATGTATCTCCACTTGCATGTCTTAAATAAATACTGTACTCAGTGTATGACTTTGGGACTGTTTTCCCCCTCTTTACTGTCAGGGCCTCAATTAACTTTTTTTTAGTAGTTACTGCCCTTAATGAGAGTAAGTAGAATTCCTAAGCAAAGCAGTTAAATTCTGCCTATCAAGCCCACAATCCCCACCTCTGTTACTCCAAGCACTAACATGGAGCCGTTGGGGCCGGTGAACTTTTATCTTGAAACAGCGCAGGGGAAAATGAGCTTCCAGCTCTCTGCCAATGGCTTTCCTGTTGCTGTGCGAGCGCTCTGCTGCTACAGCTGCAGCAGCCATGTCTGCCTTGTCTGGTGGGAGACGCATGGGCTGAGGTGACACCAGGGCAGGGGCGCTACTGCCGCCCCAACCGCGAGGTGGAGCGTTACGCGCCCTTGCAGGCGTGCGCTTGATGTGCGCCGTGGCAGCGAGCCCCTGTCCACTGCTCCAGCCAGGGCCGGGCGGAGGAGCTCCGCCACCGCGGACGCAGCGCTCTCGTTCTCCTTTGATGCGCTGAGGTGCGGCCTGGGCCCCGCCTCCAGGGCAGGCCCTCGTGCCCGCCACACGTCCACCTTGCCCCGGGGCGGGAGCGGAGCGGCGCGGTGGGGACCGCCCAGCGGCGCTGCGGAAGGAGCGCAGGTCCCAGCGGGCCGCCGGCGCAGCGCCGCTTGCCCGCCTCACCCGGCACTACACTTCCCGGCGTGCCGTGCGCCCCCAGCCCTCGCGGCCCTGCGCCTCGGGACTACACTTCCCAGCAAGCCCCGCGCGGCGGGGCTCCCTTATTTCCCGCGGAGGATGGGGCGCGCTGCATGCCGGGAGCGGTAGTCCCCCCGCGGCGTGCGCGCGCCGCGAGG
>JAOEHY010013252.1:0-12025 GCA_025447955.1 Psilopsiagon aurifrons | reverse complement strand
AATCCACCCAGCCGTGCCCAGGGGACTTGGTTGAAATGTGCTTTGTGACTGGGATGCAGGGAGGGGGATGTGGAGAGGGGGATGCAAGCATGGGAGATGTGGGAGACCCTCACACAGGCCGAGGCTTGTCCACACACCAGTGATCCCGGTCTGTGTGGCTGCTGGATAAATAACCCCAATTAGGGAAAATCTTTCTGCCTTTCACACTGGCACCACTGAACTGAAATGACTTTTGGTTTCAAGCTGTGCCCATGTAATGGGTTAGCTGCTTAGACATCCTGTCCATCACATAACGTCCCTCTCGGTGGGCTGTTGTAAATGAGGCTTTATTTCATCCCAACACAGAGGCAAACAGCGTTCAGCCTGGCTGGGTGGGTTATTGTTAGGCTCGTGGTTGTTTTTTCCTTGCTACTCAGCACAGAAATAGGCTGCTCCTGGCTCTGGAGTGGGATCCAGGGAAGCAGTGAAGCGGTGCTGTCCTCTCATTTGGAGGCTGCACAGGGAGTTACTTCATCCGGGTTTGGATGCAGAATAGCTGCAGCGTATGAGCAGAGAGCTCAGATTGTGCTTTTCCGCCCTTATTTTCTCGTAGGCGGTGGAAGCAGGAGGGTTGGTGGGACTGGAACAGCCCCAGCACCCAGAGCAGGAGCCAAGCCTGGCAGCTGCCTGCAAGGAGGAGTGATGGAAACGTGCTCCCCCAGCATCCCCATTGCCTGGGATGGGCTGGGGGGGGACCGATGGCAGTGGGGCAGGACCCACTGCTGGTTGTGAACCATTGCAGCCGAGGCAGCAGCCCGTTTTGGTGCTTGGCTTCTTGGGAGCTCCACAAACAAGGCCTTTGTTTTTCCTTTATAAAGACCTGGCGGCATCTCATGCGTATTTGTTATAAGCTTAAACTAAGTCTCTATTTTCTGAACTGGGTTATCTGCAAGTCCTAAAGCTCAAGCATATTCACTGCCATCTGTGTGTCTCTACCTGGCAGCAGAGTACTTGCCCCAGGCCCCAGTTCTGCCCTCCTGGTGCGAGCTGAGCGGGTGATGCCCCCCATGGTACATGCTGCTCAATGAGAACTCTGGCCTCAGGGGCATCTGGAGAGAGGAAGCGAAGCTGAGATTGATTCTCTTCAAAGCCCTGAGATGTATCTGTGGCAGCAGATGGTGCGAACCGCCTTAAAGTCAGTATGAAATAGCACTGAATTCCCAATTACATAGAATTAAAGTAGTGCTTGCTTATTTATTTGTTTTCCTACCAGTCGTGACTGTCCTCTTTGTACAAGGGGCTCTGGCCATGGCGTGGTGCTTCCTTGCAAGCAGGTGATGGGATTTCACAGCATCCATAAGCAATGTTTGGCTTTAAAATAAGCAGTAAAGTCTTCGTTAGGCTTTTTCCACCCAGGAGTCTTTCTCCAGTGTGCGGATGGGGCTGTGCCCTGGTATCCCATCCCAGGGAATGCAATTAGTAGAGTAACTTTGGGGGTTTTTTGAAGTTGCCTATTGTTTTCCAAGGGGAGCTCGGCAGCATTTCTAAGCCTGGAGAAGTGGCTGATTGAGATGAGCTCTTGGGCAGAAGCTCTTCCTTGTGAGGGTGCTGAGGCGCTGGCACAGGGTGCCCATGGGAGCTGTGGCTGCCCCATCCCTGGCAGTGTTCAAGGCCGGGTTGGATGCAGGGGCTTGGAGCATCCTGCTCCAGTGGAAGGTGTCCCTGCCCGTGGAAGGAGCCTCGCTGCTGGGAGCGAGAGCCCTGTGAAGCATCCATCACTTTCTGCATTTGGTCAGGGTTTTGCTGGTTTGGTTCTGGGGTTGGTCCTTGGGGAAAGCAGGAGTGGCCCCAGGACAGTGTCTGCGTTAAACATCGGAGTCGCGCTGTGTATGGGTTGGAAATGCCTTCAACTGAAAACAGGAGTTTCTGGGAGGCTTTGTGCTGTGGCTTTCCATTGCGAAGGCTGCTAAAGGATGTTTAAAATAATCCTTTCTTGGAATACCAGCAGCAAATGTAAGAAATGGGTGTTTTTTCCATGTATGTGTGTGCTTCCCGGCTGAAATCCTGAGGGAGGAGAGCTTAGCGCCGTTCTGCGGCTGAGTCATCCCACCCCGGCTGGGAGAGATCGATTGCCTTTGGATTTGAAGGAGAAAAAAAGGAACCCAGCTCCTTGCAATTGATTTTTGAGAGGTATTTGCTGCCTTCCCCCAGCACCGGGTCTCTGCCAAGCCAAGGGCAGCCCTCAGGACGTGGGGTCCTGTGGATCTCCTAAATGTTGAGGGCCAGGAGCATCCCCTCTACTGCATCCCCGCTGCCCGCAGTGCGGAGCAGTGTGTTTCTACTCAAGACAGAGTTTTCATTCCTGAGACAATCATCCCAGATCCATCAATGGGAGTTTATTGAAGGAAAAAAGCCAGATCCTGAGCGAAGGCTCTCGTTGCAGCTGAGGCTGTGGATGAATCCTCCCTTTCACAAAGTAATGCTGCGGGTTGAGCCCTGGTTTTGCTTTTCTGGTTCCACCCCAAAGAATACCCAAAATAGGGGAATTTAAACATTCAGTAGTAGGCTACAAAGTGCTGTCAGACAGAAGGAAAAGCCTGGGATCCTTTCCTTAACGTGGGAAGGCATCTCCTGCTCTTCTGGCAGGGCTTGGTTCAAGTCCTTTTCCTTCCCTTGCTGCAACAGACGGGTTTGAAACCTGCTTTGTTTGCACAAGCACTGTTGTAGGGGTGGAATTAGTTTCTGTGGATCAAGGGGGTAGTTTGTGTGTGCGATACCATCGGGATATCACATGCTGGAATGGTGAGTGTGGGATGATGGATTGTGCTCCTGGAAGCAGCCTGATGGTGTGGCTTTGCCAGGAGAGCAGGCAGGAATCCAATCTGCTTGTCCCTTTGGGGGGAGCTGGGATTGGTTTTGTACATTGGAGGGCTGAGAACAAAGGAGCACTTTCATTTTCTTTTTTCATTTCACTATTATTTATTCTTTTTACTTTTTAGACTATGAGAATGGCCCCTTTTCCCTTGTGTTGGGTCTGCCCGTCCGTGGCAGTGACTGATCCAGTGGGATCGGTGCCTTTCCCTTGCTCCAGGCTGTGTCCTGGGAGGGATAAGGATGGGAATCCCAGATGAGTCCCTATTCCGGAGCACACGTGAAGCTGCTGAACAGCAGATTCAACCTGCGACTGGGAAACTCTCTCTAGGAACTGGCTTGTGAGGAGCTGGTGTGTGCTGGGGAAGCGTCATCGGCTGGGGATCACTGGTGTGAAGGGCAGGATCCGGTGCATGGCCCATTACAGAGGCTGCAACTGCTCTCTGCACCCCCAGATTTAGGTGCTGCTTTAAAAGTCCTCCTAACAATGCCTTGCCCCAGGAAGCCCATGGGAGGGACTGGAACTGGATGAGCTTTAAGGTCCCTTTCAACCCAAACCATTCCATGATGCTATGATATGCAATTGTGTGTGAAGTGAGGACGATGCCAGAGCACCCCTGGGCTGGAAGCAGGGTTGGTTGGTTGCAGATGTGGTCCTGATGTGCTGGGATGTTGGCAGGACCTTGCAGTGACAGCGCTGAGCCCTTGCCCATGACCACTGCACTGCGCTGCCTTGGGGCTGTGAGCCCCATCCTTCCAGTGCAGGAGAGCTGCCTGGTCCCTTAATAGCTCCTCATCAAAACCCCCATTTCCTTTCTAAGGTTGTAATGAGACTGTGGTCTGCTCTTGTTCTTCCTTCCGAGATTCGCTGCCTCTGATCTCACTCGCATCAGAAGCTGTTGCCTGCCAAGGATTCGAGAGCCGAACATAGCTCAGCCCTCTGAAATGAAATGATTAAATTAACTCGGATGTGTAAGATTCCAGCAGAAAATGATTCAGCAACGCACTTCATCTACTGGGAGCTCTGTAAAGAGATCTTGGAAGTTGGTGTGAATTAGTTTGCTTAAGAGGACCCGGTGCATGTAATTACGTTGAACATCACACTGTCGCTCTCACCCAAGAAATTAATCTTTAAACAGGGCAGACATGAAGCAGGGAGGGTTTTGGCATTCCTGCTGCCAGGAGGCAATCTGTGCCACTCAAGGAGCAGCACCTTGGCCTTGTGGTTACTGCGGCTTCCCACTGTGTGCTTGGCTTGTGTCCCATCACCTCTGTCGCGGTTGTCATCCTCCTCATCCCCATGGAAGAGGCTGCCCTGGCATTGATGTTGCTGTGATCAGGGTGTTTGGTGTTTGAGGATGAATCCCTGTGGCTCTGGAGGAATAGGGTGATGGTTTAACGGATCCAGATGAAATTTCCCAAGGGTTGGTTTGCCTGGGCCAGCTCTGGACAATGTGTGCTGTTCCTTTCTTTCATCTCATTCCTCCAGAGCTTTTCCCTTTGAACGAAGACCTGTGTGAAGGATTCATTTCCTCATACAAAAGTGCACCCAAATGCATGCTGGCGCAGCTCTTTGCAATGATGAGAGCTTTCTCAGGGATTTTTCCTGTTGCATTCCTGGTAAATCCTGGGAATTACCTGGTTTCTTGGGTTGCTGTGGTTAGATGATGGCACGCAGAGGGCTGGAGCAGTGATTTCATGGGGTACTCGATGGATCACTGGAGCCGCAGAGAAATTAATGAATTAGGATTGAGGTTTGGGGGGACAAAGGTGGTGCTTGAAAGCGGGGGCAGGCTGAGAAGGGAGAGAAGTGATGCAGGACCAGCAAGGATGCTCTGGAGCAATTGCTGGGAGCATCGCAAGGAGGTACCCTGGGTCCCAAGGGAGCAGTGGGGGAGTGCTGAAGATGTGCTGGGTCTCTTTTCCGGCCAGGTTGTTACTGATGTGATGTTTGAGCTGGGCTTTGGGCATCCGGCTCCCTTCGCTTGGTAGCTGATGCTCTCTTTGGGACAGAAGGGGAACCCACAGGTCAGGCTGGCGCGCTCCAGCCTCCTGCTGGCTCCAAACTTCAGACAGATCCCAGCAATAATCATGTGTCTGAGAGCAAGTGGTAGTCAGTCATGCTGAATTAAACAACCTTTTATGAAAGCTCCTGTGCATGCTCAGATAAATGAAGGCGCCTAATAGACAGTGAGTCATGACACTCTATTTATCTTCCTTGCTGAAAGCCTGAGCAGATGCAGGGACCTCTTGTATCTGCCAGAAACGTTGGAAAATGAATTTGTTACGTACGGGGGGCTGCGGGGTGAGATCGTGCCAGCAGGCTGGGGCTGCAGTCGCCATAGCGTGCAAATGGGTGGCACGGATGTCCTGCTTCCATCGCTGCCACCGGCACCCGGGGGTGGGATCAGTGGCACTGGGCTGTGCTCGGACACCCGGAGCCTGGCCAGTTACGTGCTCTTCTAGCAGTAAATAAATAGCTATTTTTAAAAGTAAATCCTTATTTTGACCATAGTTGGGCAAGTCTGAGGAGCTCCTTTCTCGGCAGCTTTGTTCTCTGTGTGTGCAGACATTCCCGTAGCTGCATTTCCCCCACTTTGGGGACTCATTCCTTAAAAAAAGAACCTTCTCCCTTGGTGGTTTTATTTCCAGCTCCGACATGATCTGTGCTGTCAGAGCTGATCAAAGCTGATGAGTGCAACCCGGGATTCCTGCCTGCTTCCCTTTGCCCAGCTTGGAGCCTGCGGCACGTCCCGTACCTACCTGTGAAGGGGATAGCAGTTATCCCACCAGAGGTGCTGTGCTTAATTACCTACAGTAATTAAACCTCTTATGGAGGTGTTGGGTAAGAGCAGTGTGCCTGCATGGCAGCAGGGAGCAGATGCTCACTAACACCCCTCTGCTTTTTAGCATCGTGGCTCTTTTGTGCTCCCTGGAATTCCTGCTGTAGTGGCAAAAAGGAGGGACGTGGAGGAGTTTAGGACCAGGCCAAGTTGGATGGGCTTGGAGCAAGCTGGTCTAGTGGAAGGTGTTCCTGCCTGTGGCAGGGGTTGGAACTGGATGAGCTTTAAGGTCCCTTCCAACCCAAACCATTCTATGATGAGCTCCCATCTCTCGCTATGTGTGCAAGGAACAACTTGGGTTGCTTGTCCGCACTATGGGTTGGGCACTCAGGGGATTGATGGTTTCAGACTCCAGTGGTGCCAGTAATCCTTGAAAAGAGCCTTTAAAGAATGGAGAATATGAAGAAAGGTAACGGTGGTGTCCCCAGAAGGCAGAGCTGTTGCTGTACTGCATTGCAAATGCATGGTTGCTGCTGGGAGTGTGTGTGTGTCTTGCTCCAGTTCCTGAGTGCTGTTGATTTTGATGCAGTTTTTCTTCTGAGGCTTCCTTATGGTCAAAAAATGATGGAAAATGAGAGGTTGGGGAGAAGGGGGTGGTGTGTGAAGGGGTGAGCTGGGGAATGGTGCTGCCTGCCCTACTGCAGCCTTCAGATGGAGGGATGCTCATTACCGGGGTGGTCCTCCCTCTGCCCAGGTCCCTGCCTGGCTGTGGCTGATGGCACTGAGTGAGCAGCGATGCCTGTGGTGTTGCAGCAAGAGATGAAGTCCAGGATGGAATTTGCAGACCAGAAGTGCTGCTGGGACCTGTGTGCTAATAGGGATGGAGCCCAACTGCCATGGAGAGTTTGTTACATCTGCTTAGAGTTAATGGAGCATTGGGAGTTAATGGAGATGAGTGGAGCAGGGAATGGGCTTGGGTTTGTAGAGTGAAGATGTTAGTAGTGTCATGCCTGCAGTGGAGGAGAGCCTTTCTGTCAGGGGCTTGGACTGACTATTGAGCCTTTGGGAATCTTAGACGTTTTCTGAGTAACTTTGATTTATCTCAGCCACGAGGGGGGACAATTTAACGTGCAAGTATGTTCTGTACCTCGGGACAGGATGGCAGTGACTTGAGTTATTGTTTTCTTTAGCAAATCCTTCCTTCTTCCCTACCCCATCCCCAGATAATGGCTAACACCCGGCTTGTTCAGCTTTTACTCGAGCAGCAGTAATGCCTAACACACATTTCCAGCTGCATGCAAGCAGGTGCTGGCACTGAGGAGTGTGGTGAGTGGTGCGGGGCTCTGAGGAGCCGAGAGGGATTTGGCAGCAGCTTTGCTGGAGCCGGGCCGGCCGCTGGCTCCGCGTGTGGCTGCTGCTTCCCTGCTCCGTCCCGATGCTTTGCTGTTCCCTGTGGGTGCAGTTATATGGATATCATAGGAACAGGTGAGAGAGAGAGACATTGCTGACAGGGGCTTTAGAAATAAGAGTATTTGATGCTTTTCTTCCTTTGCCTTGCTCCCGTGTGCATCAACACCAAACAATTCTGCGAACAGCCAGTGAGCAGCATCATGGATTTTAACAAGTGTTTGGTGCATCCATCTCTGCCTCCTTTCTCCCACACTTTAGAGACAGGAGCTGACAAAGTTTTACAGGTGAGGGTGCTAATTCATCCCTTGTCAGTTTAAGCTGAAGGAAAGAATTATGGAGCCCGTAGTATGGGATTTATGTTGCTGCGAGAGCCCAGAGGTCCCTCCCTCAGCTGCTTTCAGCTCCAGGTCCCTCTTCAGTGTGAGGCAAAGTCTTGTTGCAAGAATTTGATGGGGAAATCAATGGGGAAAAGATGAAGGAGGATTTTTGGAGCTCGATTTTTCCAGCATCTTAAGCCAAGGGAGGCTCCAGATTGCCGTGAGTGTGTTTGCTCTGGAATGGGGAAGGAAGGAGATGCTGGGATGCTCCCCAGGAGACTTTTGCCACAGGGTACCAGCTCCTACAGCATGCTGGAGCTCCCAGTGCCATGGGACTGGGCTGGAGGGGGAGGTTTGGAGCCAAATTGAGCCTAAAGTGGCTCTTAGGCCACCTAAGAGGGGTTGCAAGGGCTCCTCCCACCCTTTTCCAACAGGGATTTGAAGAAGCCCAGCCCTGATCAGGAGCCTGGCTGAGCACACTTGATTTCAAGCATTTGAGAGCTGTAGGAGGAGAGGCAGGGCTAAGGCCAGGCCTAATTGACGAGAAGGAGCCGGGCTCTAAAGCAGATGTGAGCAGCTAGAGAGCTCCATAGGCTTTGGTTTGAATTTGGGAGCTGCAGCAGGGCAGTGATGAGGGTTTTTTTGAGGCCAGGGTAAATAGCGCATCCGTGTGTTTGTGTACCGCTTGCGCGCGCAGTGAAGCTGAGCTCACGGCTAATGCAAACAGTTTTCATTAAGAAATAATCAGAAATAAAAAGCCATTTGACATGCTGATAAGGAGCCAGTTGGTTTTTGTATTTCACCAGCAGTTTAAGCCGTACTCGAAGCCATTTATCTTTTTCCAGGGCTGGCTGCAGAGGATATGAAAAATGCAGCAGGCTGCACGTATGTAATTAAACTTTTGGCAGAATCTTTGCCCTGCAGCTTTGCTAAGAAATCCAATAATGATAAATGGAGTAAAATGTATGGGGGACTTTCTGTGAACAAGACTTAAATAATTATCTGCACCACATACATTATTTTGCCACATAATTGTCTTGGCAGCGTTCTTGCGAGCACCCTTGTCTGATTGTGTCAGCTATTCTTTAGAAGCCCCCCTCCCTTGTTCTCCTCTTATCACTACTCCAATTTGCTATTGAGGCTTTCCTGACTCTCAGCCAAATCCGTGTTTTGCTGTAATTATTGTTTTGTTCCCCGTAGCCTGTGTGAGATGCAGCGTTTCAGGCTGGGAGCACGCTGGGTGCTGTGCTTTGTGTGACAGCCGCGCGCATCCCCTCCCGTGCTGCGTCCGATGCTGTTCCAGCATCGCCCCTCCACTGTAATTATCCTTTTTTTCCTGGTTTTTAAATCGTTTCCAGCACCAGTTGGCTGTAAACCCCATTGCTTGACCCGTGTGCACTTTGTAGTCTCCCTGTTACATGTGACACTACTGGGAAAATGATGCTGGGGTTGTCTCCCTCCGTTTGGTCTGGCTGCCTTTATCCTCTGCTCACGCACTGCTAATCTGTAAGAGAGGCAATTCTGTGTTCGGATTATCTAGGCACACCACCCGCAGCACACCCCTGGTAAAAGCTGCATCTATTCTCTTTATTTCCCACATTTGCAGAGCGCTGTGGCATCCCCCCATCCTTTGTCACCGCTGTCCTTGAAGGTGCTTCAGATCTGCTCATAAAATGTCTAATGTTCATCAACAGCTTTGTCCGGAGTAGGAAGCAGACTACTTGTAGGTAAAATAAGGTAATAATTAACAAAAAAGGGATCTAATAGAAGTGGTAGGGAGTGTGTTTGGGCTGGATGATACCTTTGTGGGTGGCAGGCTTGTGTTAAGCAATGGAACTGGTCTGAGCGTTGCCTTTTGTTCATAAGAGCCATGAAATGGGTCTTTTCTGGTCATTTAATAATGGGGAGAGGGGGGTAATTTTCATCAGAATGGAGTAAGCTGAAGCTTCCCCTGTTACAGACATGAGATGAGCGTTGGCCATTGCATCCCTTGCTGCGCTCCTTCACAGAGGATGCCTATGAGCATGGGGAGAGTGTGGATGTTCCTGTCTGATGCTCTCAGTGATCTGGTATCTGCAGGCATGGGTGGTCCCAACGTGCAGCTGGGCCCCTCTATGGTGCTTGAAGCTCCTTTCTGGGGCTTTCTCCTGTGCTGGTGGCTATGCATTCAATAGAGCAGGCTTTTTCTTAGCCAAAATTCACCTACGGACAGCAGTTGGGGGAGCTGAGATTGAAATGGGGAGCAGGGAGCTGGGAAGGCTCTGCTTTGGTGGTTAAACACCAGCAAAAGCCTTGCTGTGCCTTGCTGCAGGAGTCCTGGGGTGCGGTGCAGATCCAGAGTGAGCCCATCAAATCCAGGGAAATGAGGAGAAAGTACAACTGCGATGAGGCAATGAAAAGCTTGACACACCATCAGCTCAAAGCACTGGGGGTTAACGTGCGTGAGCGCATCGTGAGTGGTTTGGATGGCTGGGTTGAGCTGGAGCAGCAATCCCCTTCCTGAAGGCTGTGTGTGTGTTCCGAGGGGACAGTGAGCATCGTGCCACCACAGCGGTCCCCTCCCTGCCACAATCCCTGTGATCCCCTGGGAATGGGGCGTGAGAAATAGCTGGAAGGGAGATGGGAGCAGCATCGGAGTGGGACACATGAACGTCTCTGTGAGCAGAGCAGATGTCGAGGAAGAGTTGTTTCGTTCAGAGCCAGAAAGTCAGGTTTTTGGAAACACTGCTGCCAGTTGGTTGATCAGTACTGTCAGTGCCAAGCGAAAAGCAGCTTGGGAGGGGTTGGGTTCTTTGGCTCGATCTGTCTAAACCATGGGGATACAACTGAGACATTCCTTTTTACAAGGGCACGCAGTGACAGGACAAGGGGGAATGGCTTTAAATTGACAGAGTGAATTTAGATTAGATATGAGGAAGAAATTCTTCACCGTGAGGCTGGTGAGAATTAAACAGTGATGGAGCACCCTGCCTGGTGTCAGTGCCACTGTTCTCAGCTGGTGCTGTGAGCGATGAGAGCGTGGAGGTGCTGCTGTGCTGTCAGCAGCAGCTTTTTTGGCCTGATTTAAGCAAAACCAAATCACTGATCTCACATTCTGCGTTCCCCTGAAGTCTGCAAACTACAAAGCTCCCCCAGAACCCCCAAACCTCCACTTCCAGCATCTGTCCTGCATCAAAGCAGTCGCTCCTGCTTTCATTGAGCACTTGTTGCTCTCTTTAAAGGGAGAGATGCTGGTGTTCTGTCACTTGAACATAAGTGCTCTTCTCAAATGGTTTACGTGGGATTTTTCCTCCTCCCTCAGCAGCCCTCAATGGCAGAGGGGGATTCCTGCACCTTTCTGCACCCTCACATCACCCTGTGGCAATGGGGCTGTGGCAGCGCTGGGTGCAGCCCTGTGGGTCAGCATTGGCTGAGGATAACTCTGTTTGTGGGACCAGGGATATGTGTGCCAAGCAATTAAAGTAACGCAGCGGTCTGGCAGAAGGAGGGGATGTCATCTGTAAGTGGCTTTAGCCTTGGCTGCCCCTTTGCCAGCCAAGCCACGCCAGCGTTCCTGCAGTGAATTGGACAAGCCGCTCCGATGGATCTAATTGGCCTTGCTGTTGCTTGAACCCATATTTATCTTTGGCCCCATGGGCTGGAAGGGAGCTCTGCCATCAATTGTGACTCTGTGTTATTGAGTGGGCTGGGATTTGGGGACGAAGTGCCTGGCTCCATATGGCTAATGACAATATTTAGCAGTGCAGCATCTTTCTGTGCACGTGGTTTGCAGCCCTGGTGACACCATCCAGGGATGCTCCTGTGCATGGGAGGTGGCAGGAGGTGCCTGCTTCCACTGCTGTCAAGTGGGGTTTTAGTCTTTGAGCTGGTTTTTTGCTACCAAACGATATTGAATTGGTGTGTGTGTTTTCTGCATTGCTGAGGACCGTTTTGGAGGATGCCTTTGGGTGTCCGTGTTTGTGTTGCAGATGGCCAGATGCAGCTTTGCTTTCCCAAGGTGACCTCCTGTGTCAATTTGCATGAGCCCTCTTATCCCAAGGTTCTTAATTGGTGCTGAAACGCGTGCTGTGTGATATGTGATGTGATGGCCGGGTACCATCCTGCCTCCCAATAGCAGGGGAAGCAATTGGAATTCCAGCAAAGCAGCTTCAGATGGCTCCTTACACTGTGTCTATGAACAAAACTATGGCAAACGTGGGTCAGGGGACAGCAGAGAGAATTCTATAAATCCAGGGGGAGAGAATTATATTGTCTAAATGTCAAATCTTTCATACTAAGCCATAGCGGTGCGAGGTGGAGGAATTTGTGCTCCTCACATCTTGGCATCCCTTCACCTTTTCATGCTGAAGGCCTCAGTCTGCGTGGGCTTTGTTGTGGTGCTGCCTGATGCTTGTTCACAGCCCTAATTGGGGCTGAGGTTTTAGTGGCATGGGTTTGGGTAGGTGAAGTAAAGCGGATGGTAATGGTCCTGCTGGGAGCAGAGGTCTGGGAGAACCTGGAGTTATCTGGTGATGTCTTTACAAATGGCAGTGGCAAATCTTTTGGTGGCAGAACAAATAGTCACTAAATACAGCTCAGTGCTTGTTCTGTGACGGGGTGAGATCAAAATGAAGTGTTATGGGGCTTTCCTGTGCCAGTGATGGCAGTGGAACTGCAGACCAAGGG
>JAOEHY010013251.1:0-37919 GCA_025447955.1 Psilopsiagon aurifrons | reverse complement strand
AGAGAGAGAGAGAGAGGTAAACCCCGTAATTCCTCCTGCCTCTCACCTGTAGCTCCTGGTCTTGTCCCAGGGAAGCTGCTCAGAGGGTTGCCCCCCTCCCTGGTCCCAGCAACTTCAGCAGGTTCAGTACCCTCCCACCATGAGACCAAAGGGGATGTCTGCTCACCTGCTGAGTGAAATTGTGAAAACAGTAATGCACAAGGCAGCAGACACAGGCGTTCAGTTCCTAATTCTGTTGTGAACTGGACTGTGAAAGATGGACCACTGAAACTGTAGTGATGGCTCAGACAGACTGATGCATGACATTTCTCCTCATTGCATAACTAGGAGGAAAACTATTAAAGCCAATGAAACTGGTCTCCACAACAACTGTTGCAAATGCCATAATTTATCATCTTTCTCCATTACTATCTCAAACCTGTAATAAAAAAAATTATTCTAGAATTTATTTTTCAATCTAAAAATCTCAACTAAAACAGAACTGTACACACTTTTTACAGTTTGGATGTAGTCAGGAAACTAAATACATTTCAGAAAGTGTTTTAAACTACATTTCAGAAAGTGTTTTCCCTAAAGTTTCTTTTCCTCTCATAATGATCAGAGAACTGATGACAGGATACAATCAAGATGCTCCTGAGAGTGCAGTCCTTCTGCTTTAGGAGTACCAGGCACATGTTGCAGCACTACTAATGTTAAATTCAATTACTATTTAATAAAATACTAGTTATAATTCTTCATCACTTTAGAATCACACTATAGCAAAGACTGATAGTTTCTTGTTCCAAAGCTGAGAACTATACCACTATCACAGCAGCTGGAAACATTTCACCAGATAGACGGCTCAGTTTTTCCAATAACTGTGAATTATCAAGCTAAATACAGTGAGAAGAGAGGGTGCAGCAGCCTTTTTCTTTTTTCTCTTTAGAAATGTACCAGAAAGCTCTATTAAGCATAAAGTAGGTTTTATATTTGGTCAATGCAAGGAGAGACTCATTAAAAGTTCTGAAGCAGAGATCTGTTTTCTAAAATTATTCAGCATATGTACAAATACATAACACGCATCATCTTCAAGAAAAAAAAAAGAAAAAAACAACCCTTGATCACTATTTCCTATTTTGAGTACTCAGAGTACAGAGAACCAATAAGAAAATTCAAGTGATTATTTTTTTTAACCTAACATCAAATCGCTCTTTTCTAAATTAAACAATTAATAATGCTGGAATAAATTAATATTTGAGAAGGATTCCCCTGTATTCTGGGGAAACAAAATGTACAGAGAGGGAAAGAGAAGTCACAATTTCCTTAGTGTTTAAAAAATAAAAGGTGTGCATGTATTTACTGAAGCAATCTTTTCTCAATTCTCTTAAGAGACTTCTCAAAAACTTCAGCTGCAAAATAAGTTTATTTAGTTTGTAATCTTTATTCCTCTACTAAACATACACCAGGTCACGATTCTGAACTCCTCTACCTGCCTGTTCGTCATCATCATCATCATCATCATCTGACTGCTGTTCTGAGTTTTGGGAACTACCATACTCATACTCAATGGGCTTTGGATTGTTGTATGGGTAGCCATTGTCATCAAAAAACCTTCGGAAGGTGAACTCGTAAAAAGCATGTTCAGGATGTTTGCCATTTTTGTACCATCCATTGAGTGTATCATTTCTGTTCCCTTCCTTATCATCATCACTCCACAATTTATCTGGATCAACTGGATCAAAGTTGGATGTGTCTGTAGGATGAGCAATTTTGGGAATGTAGAAAGCAGACTGCCGCCGTAGATCACTTGAAAAATCAATTGTTTTAAAAAATGGATGAGCTTTTATTTCATCTGCACCATTTTTGCCTAAACGATCTTCTGGCCCTCGGCAGAGTTTAATAATAAGATCAGAGGCCTCTGGGGTCAATTTAGCTTGAGGTGGAATATGAAGTGCAGTTTGCCAGTTGATAACCTTTAAAGCAAAAAGAGGCGTTACTCTATATATGATTTCACAAGAAGAAAATAACAGTGCAAATTAAAACAACAAAACAAAAATACATCAAGCAGGCACAAAGCAATCGTTCAATATGTGTGTTTTCACACTGGAGAAGGGAAAACGTGAAGCTACTCCTTCAGAAACACTATGGGTATTTTGCCTGGAAATCTGGCAAAATCCAGGTAAAGTTTATTCACGCTCCAAGTCCAGAGTCTGGCATAGTAGGGAATACCCCTACTATAAACCAACAAAACCACAATGAAATCCAGAATCTGGAACCTGGCATCAGGCATATGGCTTACCATCCTAAAAAAAAGGTGAGGGAAACAAACAATGACTTACTTGATGCAGTTGAAAGATTAACAGATTTAAAGTTAAAATAATAAAATCCAATCCTGCACTACAGTTGAGCCAACTAAACTGTCTTGCAAGATGAATGCACTTTCGCAAAAATGGCACCTGCAGAAGATTGCCCTGGTGGTTGGTTTCACCTGAAGCAGCTGGGGCTCAGGAAGGAAAGAACCACTGGCTCCGAGCTGCCCATAACCCTGAGCAGCCACAGTTATCTGCTGCTCCTCCACCTCTGCATGCTGAGCACCTGCAGATACATCACGATACAGAGGAATCCTGCAGGTAAACAGGCATAGAATACAACTGGTGGGAAAAGAACACTCAGATGCTGGAAGAGGAG
Organism: Psilopsiagon aurifrons; assembly: GCA_025447955.1. Taxonomy (NCBI): domain Eukaryota; kingdom Metazoa; phylum Chordata; class Aves; order Psittaciformes; family Psittacidae; genus Psilopsiagon; species Psilopsiagon aurifrons. The sequence continues at coordinate 35,252 of JAOEHY010013251.1, read as the reverse complement.
AAAAAAATGGAAATAACAGCTGCAACAGGTTCAAGAAGTGAGAGGAAATGGGCAAGACCTGAAATGTGATTTTTAGTTGGCATGTTTACTTATGACCAGATAAAAGACATGAATGTGATCCTTGAAGTTCCTTTACAGATTAAGTGTACCACCACAGTAATGTGAAGTTTAAAAATCTTGTTATTTTACAGCATGCTTGGATAGAGCAGCACTTTCAAAATCACTTTTGATCCCACTACAAATTAGAAAGACTATGCAAGTCTCAAACCTACTTTTCAGGCTATTAATACCAGGCTTTTAAAATACCTTCATTTGTGTTTCCAGTGGTGTTTGTGCCAGGAATGGAGGCTGCCCCACTAGCATTTCAAAGAGAATTACTCCAACACTCCACCAGTCACACAACTGTGTGTAACCTGAAATGAAGTCAAAACAAGGTAGTCAAAGGCTTAGTATAATTTTAATCTTGTATTTATAAGAATAAAAAAGTTTCACAACTGAATTCAATACTTAAGATTCCCATATTAACAACCATTTACTTTTTGTCAAAATATTATATACTTGACAAAAGTGGTGGTGCCAGGAAGGTGAAGCAAGCTACCTGAAAAATCAGTCACTTTGCAGTGAGATTACCATACAGAAATGCATTACCTGTTCGCAACAAAACTTCTGGTGCAATATAATTGGGTGTGCCAACAAGGGAATGGGCCAGACAGCGCTGATGCTGACGTGCAGCCCTGCGTTCAAGTGGCTTCAGCCGATCTCCACACCTGCAGTTTGCTGGGTCACCCCATTCACTGCTGAAATCCATACTGTCTTGACGTGCATGATCACCTGCAATTGAGTGAGAAAGATGCCAAAATTGAGGAAGTTTAGTTATTATCTAGTATGAAATTTTCTTGATCTATTAACATTTCTTGTTATAAGACAAAATCAGCTTGAATTTCAACAATCATTCTGAGAGTTGAAATGGTCATCAACAGCAAGATCTTGACTTTTCACTTATGATATAAACTACCAGCGTTTCAGAACAGTGGTTTTTTTCCAGTTATATTTTTATGTAACTCTGAGAAAATGTCAAGTTTAATCTTTTCTTAGTTTTTTCTTAATATAATCACATTGGGGGTAGAGGGTATATATTGCTCTTGCTCCTATGTAAACAGAACCCCCCCAATGTTTAAAGCATCAAAAAATAAAATCAGATTTTAAAACTTCAGAGACTGCATTTGGCCTAAGAGGTATGATATTTTGATAAAAACAAGTCAAAATTATTTTAAAAACTGTTTTTGATGGTATGGTTTCATCTTTGGAAATTTAAAATAGCTTATTACAAAGTTTGTATTTTAACACTCTTGGAACTGTATTTTTTTGCTCTTTCTTTTAGTTGATATTTTAAGTAATCAAGTAGGATTTCTACAAGCCTGCTTAAACCTTTCTCAGAAATCAGTGGGTTACCCTAAAAGTTCATGAGACACTCAGAAATTGGGGCAAGTTTTGTTTTTTTTTTTTAAACTATCTTTAAGATAGTTTTAATTGTAACAGTAATAATTTAAATGTAAATTATAATAATGTAAATGCAGTTTCAGGAGTATGGATTGTTGTCTGTGTAATTATCTTGCTAGTGTTGGGATCTTCTCTTTCCAAGTTTCAGAAACCACTAATGGGACAAATTTACAACAGCATAAATCGTTCCTTCTTCCTTAAGGAATCAATGCTCACACTTACAAACTCTCCTATACTAAACGTTGCTTTCTACAATCTGAGTGGTGTACAGACATATTGTTAGATGCATTATTATTCAGAAATTAAACAGCACAGTCTTCTTTCTATTCATTTACTATTTAATTCCTTGCAAAGAATGACACATCAAGAAAGGAACAAAGAAGCCTTTTATATTTCTCTTACCACTCTGGTAGTATTTTGAATCGTGGGTCCATCGAAAACCTGTACAGAGCCCAAAGTCAGTCAATTTAATATGACCATCACGGTCTATCAAGATATTATCAGGTTTAATATCTCTGTGGATGAAGCCCATTTTATGAACGCTTTCAACTGCACACGTCAGTTCTGCTGTGTAGAACCGTGCCAGATTTTCTGGAAACACACCCATTCTAATTAGAAGACTCATCATATCACCTCCTGGAATGTAGTCCATTACAAAGTACAAATTGTCCTTATCTTGGAATGAATAGTACAGGCGAACCACCCATTCATTATCAGCTTCTGCAAGGATATCCCGCTCAGCTTTCACATGAGCAACTTGATTTCTAAGCAAGACGTCTTTTTTCCTCAGTGTTTTGGTTGCATACAATGCATTAGTATCCACTTTTCTTGCTAAGCAAACTTCTCCAAATGCACCAACTCCCAGGGTTTTAATCTTCACAAACATCGACTTGTCCATTTTAGCTCTTCTTAGTCGAATATAATTAGACTCTTTCTGGCACAACATTTTCCTCATTTGATCTCGGGCTTCTGGTGACAACCCAACCTGTACAGCAAACAGAATTAAATCTGAAGAGTGAATGGTACTCATAATTCTTGGTGATCTTATATTTACAAGGCTTAGGCAAAGCAAACTAAATACTTATACACAGCATAGGAAATAATACTTAAAGGAGTTTTGTTCTGGTTTAATGTACACATTAAGATTCTGTGAAAACATGTAGGAGTGATGAAAAAAAAAAAAAAGATCATTTTCAACACCAAAATGCATGAGGTGCCATGCACCAAAAGGTTCTTGAGAAATGAAAATGCTCTCAAGGTGAGAAAGGGTAATTTACAAACTACTGATAAAAACTGCTGCAAATAATACTTATCTGAGTAACTGTGCATCAACTGCCTCTCTGATTCTCTTTGCAGAGCTAAAGGAAGCCAATATGAGCCTAGAAGCAGCAAGTGGCTGAGGGCTACTTCAGGAGCTGCTGCGGGAAAGGCTTCCACTCTCTAGCTAGAAGCCACTAAACTTCTGCTGTCAGTGAAACTTCAGTTGCAAGAGGAAGCAAGCAACTCGCTCACTCTCATGCTTGCCTGTGTAGCTACATCAACCAGATCTACCTGGCAAAACTTCCTACTGCCTGCCCACACCAAGCACGTCTCAGCCACACGACTAAACCTGATTCTTTCCTCTTATCACATAACCCAACTCCTTCTAACAAGACTTCAGTCACACTCTCTACCTGTCTCCACTCTGCATACCAACTAGTTGAGCAGAGCAGTTTCTCTGAAGCATCTCACTCCTCTCCATGGTATTTGTTCTTGGCTCCTATCCGTGTACATACCCCTATCTTGAACATCCCTGGTGTTCTGACCGATACCACTAACATTCTGACAGCTGAAACACTCACAGGCCATACATAACTCACAACCTACACATGGAAACCCTTATCTACAAGAATCACACTGAGCATTCTCCTCGTATTCCAGCCTAGCTCCTTCCTAGTGTATTTTTGCTGGTTTCAATTTCTTTAAAGTGCCATTCAACTCCAGTGCCATTTTTCTTCGCACGTTTCAGGCCCTGGAATCTGATTCTCTCTTCTTTTTGGTTTTAATGTGAAGAGAATCTTTCTTCATTTTTTATATTCTTTTCTCTGTGATGCTACCCCCACACACAGCTTGATGCTCATTCCTCCTTTTGTTTCCTGTCAGCATTTTCAGAATCTTATATGCTTCCTTTTTCACAGCATCTCAATTATTTTATCTGCCAATCTGGCTTGAAATCACCATCCTACAGCAATGACTTCCAAGTTCAACCTACAGTATATTCCCTTATCTTTTCCTGGACATTCTGATCATAAAACTGAGCATGGCCAAACTCAACCCCTGCAAACATCACAACTGTGAAGTTTTCAATTTCTTATCATCACATCTTATTGACTCTTAATACCAACTCTTGTTGCTTCCATCTCCTTAAACTTTCAACTGTTTAAGATACTGGTGCCAGAACAGTACTCAGGACTGTCACCAGGACTAGATAACCATTAGTCTTGGCCTGTATGTTAAAAGATGACTTATACTTTGCCTAACTTAGAACATAATTTGAACCAAAATATAATAGATGTTACAGAGAAAAACAGCAAGGTAAGAGATCAACTAGGTATCATTCAGTGTCTAAAAAAATGCTTTTAGGAATACTGTATATCATGTATTAAAGAAAATGGTGTTAGAACACAGTAAATTTCTTACAGGCATCATAACAAAAGTGGATCCAAAGGAGATGCAATTAGGAAAAACGCATACAAAATACTTGTCTACCCAAGCAAACTTCACAAGGAATATCAGTACAGTAAGATTTAAATGAGGAAGAATGTTTCAAATTTCAGATTTTTTTTGTCAGCAGACAGACAGCAGTTAGGATAATTAGAATCAGGCATCTGCACTTTTTTCCTATGCCATCCACTAAAACAAATACCAACCACAAACTGATCACTCTGCATTGCTGATTTTCCCCTACAACTCTCCCCAGCTAGAGCATTTACCAAGAATTAACCAACTTTGTCAGCTCACAAATGCTCATGCACACACATGCCCCATTATTTCTAGTCAATGCCAGACATAAGAACTTCCTGAATTGCCCTGTATCACACAATTCACTCTTGTTCTTCTCCCTTCTCATCTTGATGTATCTCAAATCATTACTTTAGTTTCTCTTCACAGCAAAGACACCTAGCATAATTCTTGGCCAAATTCACACATCTAAATGTGAATAAATATTCTTGAGATAGCTCCACTCTACTCTTTAGGAAAACTGATAGCAAAGAGAAATATCACATATGCTAGAACTACAGCATCCTGTGAGGGTAGGTATTTCTCTAGTGGGATACCACTGTTGTGGGATTCTTCTCGTATACTCTGGTATAAAAGGAGAGGTCCGCTGCAGCATAATACCCATTTTCCACCCTTCAGCCTGTAATTAAACATCCCAGCTATAAATCTAGTATAAATATCAAAACCTGCATTTTATAGAAGACATTTACTAGAGCGCTTTAAATGCACAACAAAAATAAAATCAAGAAAAGCTGTATCAGTGCTTTTATATAAGTAATACTTATGCTTGAGATACTATGGAACACAACACAGTAAGAAGGGAAAGTGAAGTTTGCAAATCAACATTAATTATAATCTTAAATACTCAAAAATCAAAATAAATTCATGCTTAATTTTGATGCAGGATTGCATGCAAAGCCCTCTAAAAAGGGATCATGCCATTCTTTAATAAAGACTGTGGCTCCAGAATCTTACTTGTCTACACAGGGATGGAGGCTACAGAGTTCAGGAAAGCTTCCCACACCTTAACAGTTTAAATCAGCTGTTAGTGAAAGTGAAAAGGAAAGAGAGAAGACTAAGAATAAAGATCTAGAAAAAGTTCCAGGAAGAAATCTTGCTAGCATTTACATATTGGTGATTAAGCACTTAAAAAATATTACAATTTACAGTAAAAAATTTCAAAAAGAAAACACAGATTTAAAAACAGCACTTCAAGAAAGTGGCATAAGCCAAATCCATTCTTTTATAGAATAAATTAAAAGGTACATCATACGTGTAAATTTTCAGCTACATTTTTAAAGAAATATACATAAGTAATACATATCAAATTTCCATTTCTGCATATCTTAGCTGCACTACTTCAGGCTATTTCCTTTTCTGAAATGACATGTATATATCAGCTCCACTTCTTACCGTTTGGATTTGATTTAGTAGAACACTGAAATCCTAGAAATAGACCACTGAGACTTCATACTGAGACAAAGAATTTGATTTTACATGTTTTTATTGATGTCTGGGTTTTATTATCCCATTCAATTACCCATCATTTAAAGAGATTCTCTTACAGTCTAAAAGCTGGAGGCAAAAGATACCATGTCTCTTGCATTCTATAAATCTTTTAAACATCGATTATTTTTTATTTAAACTTAAAACCCCCTTGTCACTACTGGAAACAAACTGCAGAACATAAAGGTATCACTGTTTGGGTGACTATATAAATAAAAACTAGCCTACGACTTGTCCCTGCTTTGCTTGTACATGCAGTTTGTCTTTTAAAAAAACCTCTAACAACAGATTTTTATAGCATGATATACCACAATGCCCTATTTATCTGCACTATTTAAGCATCCTACAATTAAGATATACTTCTTAAAAGTAATACGAGAATAGTTCTAGTCAGAGGTTTAGAAAGATTAAAGAGTTTACCCGCATCATTTCATTCTCTAGTTGTTTTTTCCGATGCAAACGCTGTTGATGTGACTTCAGTATATTCTCCACATGCTGCTCCATGAAGAATTTAAAGGCCTGAGGGGAATAGCTTTGAATGCGAGACTCTCTTCTTTCTTCATCTTTCTTGTTTTTTCTAACAGGAACAGGTGATGTTGTAATTTGTTTCTTTTCTTTATCTGTGGAATCAACACATTCATAATTCTTTTCATTCTCATCCTCCTTGGACAAAATAGGTGGCTCCTCCTTGCTGAGCCTGGGTCCTGTCTCATACAGATTGACAGAGGGATTCTGGTGTAACAAATGTTTTGGGTAAGGTGGTGGGGGACCCTGGTAATTTGGGGCCTCTCCAACAGGGGCCATAACTGCCATGTTTGAAGAGGGACTGTCAGAGAAGGGAATAGTCTGAACAGATTGCACTGGCTGTGGCATCCAGGAAGGGTGACTGGGTGCTAGGGCAGTCTGTAGCTCAGGTTTTAAAACACGCATACTTTTTACTGGTGGCTGAATGGGAGCTGGTGTTATAGCTGTTACTGTTGTAGCTGAAGGCTGAGAGTTGCTGGAGTGACTCTGCCTATTGCCATGGTGGTTGTTGAAAGAATTTGACCGTACAGGAACATTGGGTTGCCATGCAGGCATGTCGTGCCCGTTGCCAGGCGATGACTGTGGTTGCACAGGGGAAGGCTGTGACCAAGATGCAGGGATTCCAGCTACAGTTGTATTGTAAAGTTCCATGTTGTGACTATTTCTGTTCGGCACCATCATTGCCTGAGGAAGATTCCCATTGGTGTATGCTGAAGGAGGAGCAGATCCCCCTGCCTGCATCTGTAGTGCTGTGGGACTTTGCCTGTTGGTTGGATTCATGGGGTATGGGGGTGGCTGGCGACTCACTGAGTTCCCAGACACCACATTCTGGTGAACTATGAACTCTGCCTGACAATTGCCATTTTGCATTCCAGCTCTTCCTGAGGGAAAACTAAACTTGCTGTTGGCAGAACTCTGCATGATTATTGGTTGCCTGCCAATGGGGACAGTGCTCATGCCTCTCTGACCCTGCGCGGAAGAATTTATGGGTGGAGGATTCATAGGTGGAGGTGGGTACCCATCCTGCCACACTCCTGGTGGCACTGGAGAAATACGGGAGATCACATACTCCATGTTTCCAGAGTAACGCTTTGTTTGAGAGTTTGGTTCCCAGGAAGGAGGTGGAGGAGTCGTTCCCCTTGGAGGGGGGGTGTGTCCTCGAGGAGGTGGAGGAGGAGGAGTGACACTCCTTATCTGTGGTAGAGGCGGGGGGTTCACTCTCTGTCCATTGCCAGGATGAGCCTGAGCAAATGCTGCAATGCCAGATCCAGATAACGGCCTTCCCACATCAGGTTGAGAGCTAGGACTTTCTGAGCGAAAAACTACACCATCTCCCAGGGAAGGCCCGTGCCGCTGAGGAACCAAGGACTCCTTAGAACCCTTCCAGCTCTGCTTGCGGTTAACCGATTGCTGTACAGTCCCTCCTTTTACAAGAAGGAAACACATTTATATTACTAGAAATAATTTATTACTTTGGAAATTTTATTCTTTTGCATTAATTACTGCAGAAATAGGATGGGAATTCTCCAACATAGCATAATTCACAGTACTTCACAATAAAAAATAATCTCTATCTAGCAGTACACAACAAGCTATGGTTATGTGTTCAGTACAAAGTGTAAGAGCAAAGAATGCAATAAAACTAGTATCAGAGTTTTTTTGATACGACTTTTCTGAAGATGCATTTTGCTTCAATTGTCGATGCACTCAATTTTTAATTGAAAAAAGATGGCACACTATGTATGCCTGTATTATCAGGCACATTAATCATGCATACAAACAACTCTCAAGAGATGCGCAGTACTAATGAAATAAAGCAGTAGCATGGGAAAAGATATGTTTAGTCCCGTCAGTATTCCTTCCAGTTTAACACTTATAAAACATTTAAGTGTTTTTAAACTAAAATTGAACTGAATGCTGTCCAATCAGAAAGCCTGCTTACACTTTTGTATTCAAACAGTTCATCCAAACTTGCTTTATTCCTTGCATGTGAAATTTGATACTTTAAAAGTTACGGTTTTACGAGTATTGTAGAGACGCAAGAATTCAAACTGCATGAAAGCAAACCTTAACTCTACAATATATTCGTAGATGTTATTCTGCATCATACAAAAAAATACACAAGGAACTGATAGTGCATGCAGGCTTATTGTGCTTTTTACATTATTACTGAGGCACTTGTAAACATACATAGTAGTGTAACTACTGAAAGTCACTGCCTTCAGTTAAAGAATGTATTAATAACTATCTTCACAAGTAACAATGAAATTCATGGCTAAATGATGGCATATAGCTAGAAACTTCATACAAGCACCGACTAAGTCTGCTTCAAAGTCTAAATGAAAATAATGCTGTACTTGGCTACTCTTGATACCAATTCTTCCTCATACCTATATGGCCAACTTAAAATGTAGCTTCACAGTGCTGACAGCTCAGCACTCAACTTTTATTCAAATAAAGTTCAGTATTTCTGCTGCATTTGAAAGTTATTTATGTGTATGCTACTAAAACCTGTTAAAAAAATTAAAGCATCAAGATGTATTAAAAACATGCCTGCATGTGTTAAGAGAGCAGTAACAGCAAGTGGTAACATTTTGACTCTGTTGCTACTATAGCTGTAAGTCTGTCCCCTAACATCTGTAAAAATACGCCTTAAAAACTAAACAAACAAAAACTGGAACCAAACAGAAAATTAAGCAGAGGGAGGGATTTTGAAACAGGACATCCTACAATACAAAACTGTAGCCGTACGATACATAAACACATATACAGACACAAAAATACACATACACAGTGCTGCTTCATGGCAGTGTGTGTGAAAAGAGCCAAAAAATTAAAACAAGAATTCAGTGCGCACCACTGACTTCTAAATGGCACCTGACACTGAGAATAAAATATGGGCATCGCACCAGTGAGGGACAAAAATGACTTAAATGAGATCTGAATGACACTCCTGATACAACATACTTTCATATAGTACTAAACCCTCTTAGTTATAAGAAGAATTGCTTAAGAAGCTTATGTCAAAACACACTTATCTTTCAGAAGAATTATACTATAGACTTGACATTCTATTTTTAAAAGCAAAAGAACTGTATCTTAAATCTCTCCTGTTCCATTGTGAGCATGTGAAAGGGGAATTTGATGTTTTATACATTTTACCGATAAAAATACACTCAGTAAGTTACTATGGATACACCTACCTGGTGGTTTCATCCCTGCATTCACAGGCCTTGCTGCTGCCGCAACCATCTGCTCCCGACGAGGATCCTGGTAGCTCATTTTACTTATAAATTCGATGGCAGCTTCTATACTACGGTTGTTAGTTTGTCTAAGAGCTTGTATAACCATATCCTAAAGGCAAAATTATATGCAAAAAATAATTTACAAGAAAATGGCAAAAATACCCAAAATTGTGGTTATTATGCCAAATATCCTCCAGTAATTTTAACAAGTACAGAACTGACTTCTCTCAATCAATTTAAAAATACTTTAAAAATGATTTCTCCACAACAGTCCTACCATAGTCTGGATCATCAGGGAAAAAAGTTGACTTGATGAAGTGCTGAAGTGTGATGTAAATCCTGCCACCTTGTCATTCCTACGGCTTGCTTTTATCAGCATTTACTACCCATACACACTACCCAGGTACCAACTAGTCACATGATGACCAGAGGTCCTTTCTAACCTAAGCTATGCTATGAAAGATACCCTAATGTGAAATTCAGAACACTGGGTTTTGCTCATCTTCCTTCAACTCAGCATGACTTCTGTCAACAAATATCCATTAGTTTCTCCCTAAGAGCTCTTCCTGATGAAGACAGCCTTATTGGCAGAAATTGTTATTTTTGTGGTTGTGTGCTCTTAGAGCTCCAAACACAAGTTTTGATCTGATGGTCAATCTCACCACTGTCAAGGGAAAATGTATTACGCATCAGTGGTTTTTCCACTGACTTGAATGAGATCAAAGTCATGCAGCAGAATTCCAGAGATTTAGAATTAGATTAGAAGACAGGCACTGCTCTCCCACTTACACTGAACAGGATTTGTGCAACTGACTCAAGTCTGAAACAAATCCACAGCATGACTTCTTATAATTAAGCATGCTGTCCTTAGTGACTTGTTATGGATGTACGTTGTCATATGGAAGCAATCCTTTCAGCTCACCCTGTGTTTCAACAGGTTACTTACATATGACAGCGTTCACCTCCTACTAAAATCAATGGGACATCAAAGTGGGCTCAGTCAGTATCGATTTCACATTCAAACCCACATGTACACTTTCACCATGCCAGTGGACATTTTTAACACTACAAAACCACAGAATTACATACAGTCCTCAGAAACAAGTAGTTCAATGAACAAAGCAGAAACTTAAAGAAGGATTTTAACATTAAAACAAACAAACAAAAAGTATTAAGATTGTCACAATCTTTACAGACCAGATGACATTGCTGAAAAAGCAAGTGCAACTTATAGCTCCTTCATGACACAGTTATAACACTTCTACTGCTGTAGGCAAGACTGATCCATTGCAAAGTAGTAAATTTTCAGCACCAGTATGCTATTTGATCATTGTGCAAAGAGAAGGTTAAAGTGTCCAGAGAATTTAATTTCCAAATTGAACATACTGTTATGGGACCCATCATTCATTTCTACCTATTGACTTGAATTCTCTTAATCAGTTTCAACCCCAAATTTACTGTTTTTTTAGCCAAATTATTCTACAATATAGAAACCTAAACCTACAAGTTCACATCACCATGCCATAAAACCAGACAGAATTTCAAAGTACACAACCAGCATTATCTGAAGAGATTAAATTTAGTTCCTTCTCCACTAACCAGAGAGCATGATTAACAGCTAAAGGATCTCTCTCCTCACCAGCTGAAGAACAAAACACAGAGTCACCTATGTGACATGAAGTATTCAATGTCTTTAACAGTATCACACAACATACAAGGACTGAACCTGAATCCTAATAAGCAAGTAAGATTACCTGTTAGCTATTTAGGATGGTTTTAGAAACAAAACAAAATCCAACCAAACAAAAAAAAACATACCACAAAAAAACCCCAAACCCAATGAACTGTGTTCTCACATACTTACTATACATATACACATATATATATAACTATCTAAAGACATGCTATATATATATACCTGATACTGACAGGTATCTAGCTGTTCAGCTTTAACACTGAATACTTCCTACTACTTGAGGGGTGGGGGGAATAACTAGAACATTTATGATCTTCAATATATTAAAAAAAAAGGTACAAAATAAATTGATTATATTTCAAAACTCACCAAGCAGTGACTCCACTATAAAGGCAAAGAGACAAACCTGCATTTTTACTTTAAATCTATTTTCAACACCTTGATGAAATCTCAATAAAAGCTGAAATAAGGAAACACTGCTGATACACAGAGGTCCAAATCAGAGTCAATCAAATCAAAAAATGGACTTGGTACCTAGCAGTTACACATGACCTCCACTACATACTGGGGAGGTTAGAAAGCCAGTAATGCACCTGACATCACAAAATTAAGAAGTACTATGTGTGATCTGCTGAATCACAAACATGTTCAATGGAAGTCAGAAACAGCCCAGACCAGCTGCTCACAGCTAGCCAGGACACCCTGGTCCATAAAACAATACCCATTCAAAATACATTCCCATTTCATCCCTACTTGCTTTCTCAAGTACCCTCCACTAAGAAAAATGCTTTCCTACTTCAGCTCTATCTCTTCTGGTGGTGTACACAGGCCAGTGCCATACGGACTACTGTGGCAACACAACTCTGTGTTAACACATGGCAGGGACAGCTTACACTGGCACTGTGCCTGAAATATAGTCCATAGAATCACAAGCGTCCTGGGGATTTACAGTTGTATCCAAAAACAAAGCAAAAGGCTTCAAGATAAGAAGATCAAACAAAAACACCAATACCTTTCTTGTTTATTAGCCACTCACATACCATTCTCTAGTTTGCAAAGCTGACTGAAGGTTCTATCTGTAAAAATGGATCTGACAACTGATCTACTTAAAGAGTGGAAACCTCAGCACAAACCACTGAGGAGCAAATTGCTCTGAAATACTTTATCATTAAAAAAATCCTTCTATTCTTACTAAAACACAGCCTGCACTGTGTATCTGGGAAAGAGAAGGAACATGAAAAACCATTATCAGTGCCTGACACTGGGACATTTTCGAGGAAAAGCCGGTTGATAGTTTTGGAGGTCACTCTTGGTAGGAGGTGGATCCCTCTATACCATAGCACCACAGCCAGCAGAACCTGTGAGCTGGTCACTACTGCAAGCAGTGCACTCCTGTAAAGGCAATCCCTGCTGTGGTACTGTGCAATCATCATTTGGAAAGATGAGTGGTTTGCTAGCTGTTTTTATAAACCTTGTTTTGCACTCAGGTTTTACAGAGAAGGCATGAAAGCAGGTGTAATTTACTTTGATGCGCAAGCCCCAGCAAAAACACGGGAGGCTACAAGTGTATTCATTTTTTATTCCTGGAAATCTATTTCAGACTCCTTTCACTTATTAAAATAAATGGAAATGATTTTAGTCAATAATTTAATAATTAAAATCGAATAATTATTTAGTTCCCTGTTATAATAAAAATAACAGCAGAATAATTCCTTATGTCCAAGATTTTCACGAGAATTTTTGTCTTGAGAATATATCACAGAGAAGACACCCGACAACTAGCTTTGTCAGGTACCTTGTTATTTTACCTCAGTTGGATATATTGCATAAAGGAAGGATAGCCAAATTTCTTTCTCCACAAAGTTTGAGTTTCTGTTAGTCACAGATGTAAAAATCTCATTAAAATTAATTTCTGAGATATGTGATACTGCCTTTCAATTTAGAATGGCCATGTGTTATCAACATATTTTAACTGAGCATAATCCAAAATCTCATTATCAGAGGCAGAACCCATTCTAGAGAGCCCAGCTCTCTCTGCCTAAAATGATGTGAATAATTAAGACAACCGATTCCTAGGATATAAGCACAAACCGCACAAGATGCTTAAAAGGAAAAAAAAAAAAAAGCCAAGCCTGTCTAAACCCTCAGCTTCATCCCCTACTACTGCCAGTTACACGTCCTAATTAGAAACCTACCAGGTTTTGAAGACCCTATTTTGCTTATCATATGCTGTTCAAAGATCCACACCCCCTCCAACCCAAACTAACTGTTTATCGTTAGCAGCACACCAAATCTTGAAAATAAAACATTTCACCTCATCAAAGCCAGCAGCCTGTAAGTCTTGCAGCATTTGTCGATTAACCTCTGATGTTCCTTTGACAGCTAAGGTTGTTTCATTTGCAAAAGGCAGAAGTGAGTTTCTGATCTCCTGCAAAACTTTATGGTATGTTACAAATTTGGGGGGATTTCTGCCATGTCTTGGATCTTCAGATAACATTTTACCCATGCTATGATCAGCTTTAGCAGCATCTGAGGGTTTAGGCAAATTCCTGAGGCTCTCTCTTATTTCCTGTAGCATCTGCTGGCTGCTGCCAGTATAGTTACTGGCAGGAAAAGTCTTAGGCCTCATCTGTCTATAACCTTCTGGCTTCTCACTTCTCTTCATGAAAACATCTATATATGCAGCCTTCACCAAGGACTCGCACACACCAAAATTCAAGGAAGGTTGGCTGGCAGTTTCAGAACTGGGGAAAGCAGAGGCTCTTCACTGTGAAACCATGGCTCCTGTAGCGTTGGGAGTTCGTCACAACCCAAACTGCTATCCTGTTAACAAAACAAAACAATCCTGTTACACATACAGCAGTGACAAAGTTCACAATGTAGCACTGGTGGCAGGGAAATGTTCACATGCAGAACTGCCTTTACAGTTAAACCACGACAGGCTTCAAACATCACATTAATAAAACATGATTTAGGCACCTCAAGTCCAAATGGTCCTGAATTGCAAAGGACACAGACATAGGGAAGAGAAACTCAGTGTGGTGGACAGAGCTTTCAAGAGCAGGTATGAATGGCTGCGTGTGGCTTCCCTCTGCTGGATGCTGCCTCTGATCATCACCCACATTCTGTCCACCAACACTTCTATAGCTGAAAGTACCAACTCTACTACCCAGTTCACTGGGATGTGGACCTAATATCCCAGTTGCTCCAACAATCCTGACATAAAGCTCCTCAAGTAGATGAAAGTGAGAAGAACAACGTACATCAGTGAGAGTACATAATCACCATGCTTTTATCCATTCTGCAGCTGTCACATATGTAAAAAGTAAACACTTGCCTAGCTCATCTCATGCAACTTCATGACTTCTTGTACCACGTGCCATTTTAACCTGTTTAGGGTTCTCCAAGCTGTCACAGTCTCTTAGCTCAAGTCTTCTTCAATCAGCCTTCACCAATAGTTATTTCTTTAATTTATTTTACAAAAGGGAAGGTGAGAGCAAGGAGAAAGAAAACAAAGTTAAATCAATCTTTTTCATTGTAAAACAACTCAAGCATCAAATTCAGAGAGAGCATAGCTGTGACATTTTGTAAGGGACAGAACTTTCTGCCAAAAACAAAGCGTTTGCGCTTTGAAGGTGCTAACTCATCAGGGAAAGAACCCTGTGTCTGCAGAGAATATGAGTCTGCATTTGTGCTGTGCACTAGTTAGTAGTGCGAGTGGTGATGCAAAGGACAGAGCAACTAAGGTGGAACGCTGAAGTAGTTACAGAACATCTGCCTCTTTAGAGTATCACAAAACAGAACTTTTGCAGTCTCTACTACTCCATGAAGATCAGTTACTAACTGTTAGTAAGATCAGTTACTAACATAGTGCAAGATGCATAAATGTCGTATTTCAGCGGTGTCTCTTCTTCGCAAGCTACTAGAGGAACAGTAAAGCTCAACTAACACTGTTCCTTTACTGTAAGGTCTAACAATAGCAATACTGAAATGTTTTAATTTTCCATTTCTATTTCTCACAGTGCTAAAAATTTGCATTCCTAGTTTTCTGAAGGATTATTTTTGATGATTCAAATGTTTGCATCTTTTGTCTCAAAGATGCAGTTCATGTTTCTCAAATTAAACAGATGTCTAAGTTCTACACTGTCTACACAAAAGTCATCCTCTACATCCAGTTTTTACTGCTACACTATTTGCACTGTCATAAACCAACTGACGATTCAGGTGACTGAGGAAGAATAAGACAAGGAATTGATAGGAAAAAGAACTATATATGTCTAATATATATGCAAATTATGTGAATTAAGTACACACGCTATCATAAATTAATAAACCCTGAAAGCTTGAAGTAATACATAAATAAGGACTAAGAAAAGAAACATAAGGGAGAGAAGCCCACTTAGCCCCATTCCCCTTGGAGATGCGCTTCAGAAATAACAATTTCTCTAATGGAACTACCTAAATCTGAAGTGCTTTCTTTGCCCTAAAATGGTTTGAAACCTTAAATTAATATAACTACCAAAGTACATTTAAGTTTTTTCCTGCACTCTGATAACATAAAATTCTTCAGTGCTCACTGAACAAAGAAAAATCAACACACATATAAGTGAATTTTAATAATAAACAGTTAAGTTTTGCTCAAAGTATGAAGAAATCTAGATTCAGCAGAAAGTACAGCATGAGCAATTAAAATGGAATTTAATTTTGGCCACTTTAAAAACAGGCCATATTTAAGACCGCATTGAAAATACTTCGTCAAAAACACTTTTTCCAAGTAACTACATTTAGACCATTTTACTAGTTTTGCTACAGATGTTCCTATTCTTTCCAAGAGATCTCCTTCAAAACACACATGTTGGATACCCAAGTGCGAGGATCTACATTAATAACAAAAGAATTGTGACCTCCAGAAGAGTGAAACCTCTAGCATATACTCATCCCAAAACACAGGACAACAACGCTCAGTAATTTAGACTACATGTTCAAATTAAATCAAAATAGGAGTAATGCCTAGTTCACCATTATCAATCTAAATAAAACGGTTGATCTTGTGCCACACACATACCAATGAGAGAAGAAGAAAAAACCTCCCAACACAAGTTATTCCTTTTAACAAGTTCCAAAGGCTTGGAATACAGGAGAAAAACAGATGGTTTACATCTATGTATTTCTCCTTAACTTCATCTGGCATTTCAATATTCACTTTATGGTTACACCACAGGTAGTTGAGATAAACAAACGTAACACTCCTGAGAGAAATCAAGGTTAAATAAACAGCACACTTAAACCATAAATGAGGAGACCCAGAGTCTACCACTGAGAGAGGGCACAATAAGCATGTGCTCCTATTTCTTTAGACACAAAGCTGAAAGAATCCTATTTCTTTCTAAGGTGCTTTGTGAACTTTGAGACAGGGATGCTCTAAGCGTCTGATAGCTATTACCCTGCTGGCAGCTGCAGCATAATGTGGTATTTCCAAGACTAAGCAGTCCTGGAAAATAAAGCTGCACTTTCACGTAATTTTTTAGCAGAAGCAGGGCTTTACCAGTGTAACCCAGCCAGTCCACTTATCTCCCACCACTTACCAGTGGCAGCATAAGCATTTTTAAGGCCATAAAGAATGAACCAATCTCAGGGACTTACCGGACAAAAAACAGTAACTCTTTTTTGGTGGGTTGTTTCTTTTGGCATCAGTGATGGGTAACAGCAGTTTGACATACATGCAAAACTAGTCTTAATTGCTCAGAAACCCAACTGAATAGGTACTCCCCTTAAATGAAGTATGAAAAAGTATTACTACAGTTCACCTTGCTTCATGTGTAAGCCTCAAATTCAAAAGCCACCTCCTCTTACAGATATTCACATACCTTCTAAAGCAAGGAAGTTCTGACTGCTCAGGAAGAAACCCATCTCAATTCTGTACCTCTTAACTAGCAATCAGAAACTGCATCCAAGAGAACTGACATCTCTTCTGCCTTGCAGTTTCGTGCAATTAAAATGTGATAAATCTGTCTGTTAATGCAGCTGTTTCTGCTGCTGAAGTTCTCCACTTTCCTAAAGTAATTTAAAAAATAATTTTTCAACTCTTTTAAAAATACGGGGTAATTTCCTGTACAAGTCAAACTGTCAAGAAAAAAGACCCCAAACTTTTATTTTTACAGTATAATAATGAAAAACTGCACTTCAAAAATGGCCCTTGATTGTAAATTCAGAATGGTTGCCTTCAACTGTCAATGTCTTCCAAGTTCTTCTACGGAAAATAATACACAGCTTTGTAATGGATCTGTAACATCTCTCATCTACAAAAGTTTTAACATACTTTTAAACACTCGTATTTCCAACTAAGTATGGAATGCCGCCCATTAACTTATTTTGGATCCATCTCTCATCTGCTATTGTAACAAGTTATTTTATACATAGTCACAATGCTTCATTCCTGGGAGGGGGGAGGGAAATAAAACAACAAAGAATTTGGGAGACATAAAATCAAGTCCGTAGGGGCTTGGTTTAAACCAGCAAAAGGAAGCTGTTCTTTCAGATAACAGGTCATTGAGCGGTAAAGCAATTTACCACAGGATGAATTTCCAATGCTAAAAGTTCCCATCGGATGATGAGAAAACTGGACCCTGAAATTAGTAAATGAAGACAAGCACACAGACTCAGGGGAGACTGATCTGGAAATGACCAGAGGCTAGCTGAACACTGAGAACACTGTGTGCCTGCACTGCTTGCTTCCATTTTTACATTCTGCTATCTCCCTCAACAGAATACAGCTCTCCTTATGGACAAACACATTCCCGGTTACACCCAGTAGCAGCGGCAAATTTCCAGCGCATGCAAGAGTGATCTTTACAGCAGGACAGAGGCCGAGGACCAAAGTGTGCGCTGCGCTGGCACCGGCAGGTACCAAGGGAACTCCTGCAGCACAGCAGCGCGTCAAGAGCCACCTAGCCCGGCAGTGTACCACGAGTACCCCGGCTCCATACCACTGCACCGGAACACCCCGTTTTGAGGCCCAGCCAGCTCCAGGCCGTGACCCGAGAGCGGTCTTGTGCAGCGGCGCTGGGTTCCCCACAAATCCGGCCCTCTCTTCCCCGTCCTGGCCGGCGGGGCCCAGCACCACCGCAGGGCCGGAGGGACACTCGCCCGGCTGCGGCGCAAGGGCCCCGCTGCCCCTCCCGAGGAGCTGACTCACAGCGAACGAGAAGCGGCCTTCCGAAACACCAACACTCAGCGGGGGAACCGGAGCCGGCAACATCTCCCGCGGCCGGCCCGCTCCAGGCAGGGCGAGAAGGGCCCAGCTCTCCCTGGGCGGCCGTACCGAAACGGGCTCGCTCGTACTTGCGCTTGGGCCGAGCCTCGGGCTCTCGCCCCCCACGAGCAGCCGCTGCCCAGCCCCGCCGCTGCCCCTCCTTGGCCACCGCGGAGCAACGGACCGACCTGCGGCGAGAAGGAGGCGGAGGCGGCGGCAGCGCCCCGGGCGTGGGCGCACAGAGCTCAGCCCCACCCGCGCGGCGACGACCGCCGCGGCCCTCCGCGATGGCCGTAGCGGTTCCTCGATCCCTCCGCTAGCGCCCGCCGCCGCCGCCACGGGCCTCTCAGTTCGGCGCCGCCATTTTGTCGGTGTCTCCGCCGCGGAGGGCTTCCCGGATATGGGCAGCTCCCGGCCTGCCTTGCGCGACCGGCGCCCCCCCTCCCGGAGCCCCGACCCGGGTAGGGCCCAGCGGCCCCCCGGAGGAACAGTCGAGGGCTTGGGGCTGCGCCGGGGAGCCCAGCGCGACCGCTCGGGCAGCGGTGGAACAGCGGCAGAGCCCCCCTCGGTCCTTCCCCGCGCCGCCGCCAGGCTTCCGGCACTGCTGCTGTTTTTCTGTGGCGGAGCTATGTTCGATGGATAAACACGGAACATCGGGGAACAGTTTTGCCGAGTCTCCGTGATCCGGTTAATGCCGCAATGAAGGACTCGTGAGGGATTGACACGTGCAAGGCGCCAGGATTACCCACCACTTACTGCTCCGGGATGCACCTCGCCCATTTGTTTTCAGGCCGAGAGTGACATTTCAAACACAGCGGCACCTTCATACAGCCCTGTGCTAGGGGAGGGAGAACCCGGTCCCCAGCACACCATCCATCTCCTCCAGCCCCACATGCAAGGAGTTCAGATCAGGTAAGGCACTCATCACAACAGATCAGGAAGGCTTGTTCTTGCTGACATGGAAGTATGCTCTAAAGCAGTTTTGATGAAAAATGCCATGTGAAACCTTGTAACATTGCTGCTGCTCAAATCTGTGGTTGGTGGGTTGGTTGGTTGGGACGGTTTCTTTCTGTCCTTCAGCTTGTATACCCAGGATCAGTCCAAATAACTGATGGTTATTTACCCTCCTGCTGAGATGGCTGTTAAGTACATCTATCCCAGTTCAGTAAGTCAGACCAGTATTCTTGTGCAAAACATTTTATTAAAAAGAGAAAGGGTTCTCTGCAACAAAACAGGTGCCACGCTCATCATAAAATTTAACTTCTCAAAACACTGCAACAAACCAGATGTGAAACACTGACTGTGACAAAGGCCATGTCTCAAGTTTAGAAAGTGTTATTCTCACTCCCAAAGTCACAGCCAACACATCCATCAGTTATGACCTCTTAGCTATAAAAACCACGTTTCTGCTGAGGGACTTAATGGCATGTTATCAAGGTCAAGTTTTAACATGCAGCATCCATGATGAAGCTGGAAATAATCCAAAATAATATTATTAAAATGCTAAGATTCCTACAGAACCTTTCACATTCAACAGCTTTAACAGCTTTCCAATTCTCATGACATTAAAAGTTAAGTTCCCCTAAATATATAAAAAACTCACCTTAAAAAAATCTCAGGTGACATAAAAAGAATGTCAGAGAACCCCAAAGTCTGACCTTAGAAATAATATTTGAAAAATATCTTTACCAGGAAAAAAAGTTCTAATAAAAATCAGGGGGTTACCTTTGCTTTGCTTTGTATGCATATGTCTATAATGGAGATCGGTTTACAGCAAGTGTCTCGCCCTAGCGATTACTTTCCTGCTTCCCAAAATCAAACAGGCACAAGGGAAGAAATGACAAGTTTGCATACAAGTTACCCATCCTGGCGCATCAATAATGAGCGAGAGCTGTCAGAATCCGAGGTACATTACATTTCTTGCGCAGTACCAGGACTGCTTCTCCCCTACACGCTGCTAACATGCTAATGAGTATCATTAAGAATGAACCTGGCATTTCCTAATAGTTCCAGGGGATCAGTACTTCAAAGAGGCACTTTGGTTGTTTCATGCAAAAAGTTGCCTGTTCACGTAGATAGCCTCTGCATCAGTACCATATACTAGGCATGGTCCTAAAATATCTAAACTGTTCACAGACAAGGTCTGATTTGGAACTAAGTTGGTGATTTCCATGCGGTCTTTGGTAGGATCGTTGCTTAGCCAGGCACTTACTACAGACTGGTTAATGGTATTGTGGGAAAAATAGGCAGTACTTCTTCCTCCTGAAAGAGGAAAGACAGGGAAGTAAGTTCCAATTGATCTTCATTCTCAGAATTTGGAGAAACATAGTAGGTATGGAACAGACATAATGAGAATATTTTACATTTAAGCCACTTTTCAGAATAGTTAACAGATATTGTTGTCTCTTTGGTAAATGAAGAAAAAACAGATTAATAAAAACATGAAGTATGTGAAGTGATTACAGAAACCTACCACCAGCTCTGTCCTCAGTCAAGACAAATAGGTCAGAACAGCTATGAACTCATCTCGCTGAACAAACAGTGGAAGTATCCAAGAGTTTTTCTAGCCAGAGACCAAAGCAAGAACAGACCCAGGACCAAAAGTCTATTTCTACAGTGTTTTTCTATATCTGGGGCATCAGCTTTGCTTCAGTAACACTCCCTACCACCTCTTCTCCCTTCTTATTCTGCAGCAAGTGATACACCTGTAATTGACTTTGAATTTTTTCCACATATTTTTACATTCAAACTGATGTCTCCCAGTTTGAGAACCATCATTCAGCATAACATCAGCAAGTGGATGAAGTAGTGCTAAAAGGAGATTATGTTTAATATACCTGAAAATACGCAGAGTGCATCTTTGAGTCAGTTATCTTACTATTTCCCTTAGAAGAGCTTTGAATAGCAGCTTTGAGGGCAAAGGCAGTAGATGACATCTGAAAGCTTCCCTGCTATTTGCAGTCTGAAGTGGCAAGCAATTAAGCAGCCTTGTGACTAGAATGTGAAAATAAGTGCTTCTATTAAGTGTATCAGATCTTTAATTAAAATCCTTTCACTATACAAAGGGATCCAGTTCCATTCTTCAAAAATCCCAGTTATGACCTTGAACAGTAATTAGTAATTCCACTACCCTATGAACGTATCAATTATTTTGGTATTATAACACTGGTGTACCTGCCTCAGCCTCAGACAGTAATGTGTCATTTAGGCTGTCTTCATGTCTTTCCTATATACAGACGATTTTTAAGTGAACATGATCTGTCTTTGAAATACCAGAAGTGCCCCTTCACACATGGGACAGATTATAGCACATTAAAAAAAAAATAATGCACAAACAAAAAAACCCCAAAGCAGACAACAAAAACCTCACACAACTGCAAGTCTTACTAGTAGCTTTCCTGAAGTGCCACTCGGGGCTTTCTTTCTAAGGAAAGAAACCAGCTTTTAATTTTCAGTATAAGGATTATGTTATTAATTGGATCATGTGAGGACATTAACTTTATGTGGCCAACTGATAAGCTGAGTGTAGACTGACTTCAAACTTCCTCACCTTGATGAAGAAAAGATGGTTTTTCAGATATGTCTGTGGAAGTATCCCAGTGCCAAAGAGATCCATCTTCAGAACATGTAAATAAGTGGTCAGGGTTGGAGGGATGGAAGTGAACTTCCCACACTGGAAGTATCAAACCAAAATCAAACAAAGTCAATTCAGAGCAAGTATGAAGTGCTTCACTCGGTGCACTTTCGCTAGTATGACACAGACATGCTCTTACAAGAACCCAGGCCCCCCCGACAACCTTCCATTCTTAAATGTGTGGGTATTAACACCCAAACCCCCATCCATAGTTACTGACAGCAGTTTTCCCTCCTTCCCCTGGGAGATAAAAACACCCAATCAACCAACCAAGAGACTATTTGGTGCATTTTCAGTACTGTGAGAATTATTAAAGGTTAAAATCTTATCTGAATTCAGGCATTCTGAATAACTTCTCATGCAGTCTTCCCTACTGCTAAGTTTAAATCTGTACACAGCATTGCATTCCTTCCCAGCACACACATTATTATTTTGTTTCTAAATACCACAACTATGGAAAAGATATTTAAGTCAGTAAAACTTAACACCAAGAAATATTTTTACTCCTTGAATAGAATTGTGGCATCAAGTCAAGAAATTTTTAGCACAAAATGAATTGCTATCTTGTTCATATAAAGTTATCAGGACAGTGAGATGTTTCAGCACTGTGGAGACACCAGATGGGGCTGTACCATATTTGGTTTCCCCTCCTTCCTTGCATTTTCAAGCTTGTTAGTTACTGCATTCTTGCCTTACTACTATGCCAGCATACCACAGCATCAATTTCCATAACATCTTATATACCTACCCTTCTAGAAACACAGCTATTCTTATCAAATGCATTTAATGACTCTAAATTAAAGAGCTGCTTATTATGTCTAGTCTTAGTTTAGATAAGAACAGTCTCATACACAGAGAAAGAACAAACTGAGGGCAACTGGATGAAAACCCATTAAGTAGCAACAATGTGATTGTTTTCTGTTGTAGCTACACTACCTAATTTTTTACAGAAATTAGACACTTTTCTAAAGTGCCACCTTCTCCTCCCTCCATTTCACATACTTACTTTCTGCTTCATGAGCATTTAGCAGGGACACTGGCATGGTACCATGCCTGATGTCCCATATACTCAGCATCCCATCTTGTCCCCCTGTGGCCACAATATGCTGCTGGTTGGGATGCCTGTCCACACAGTGCAGTGGAACTCTATCTCCTGCCCTGCAAAGGAGAAGAAAGACAAAACCAAATCAACCCAAACACGAATTCTGTGTTCTCCTTCCTAATCCCCCAGTGTTTACAGAGAAGGTAACAGTTGACTGTAGCTTCAGTTCTTGTAGCATCTGGTCACTACAGGCTGAAGCCGCATGACATCTACTGGAAACTAGAGGTATGGCAATAACATGAAGTGCGACAAGAACGGGTTCTGTGCCCTATGGTATACGAGCAGCTACACAGCATCTGACAGGTAGGTATATGGGAGTGGGAAAACCCTGCATACTGATAATAAGTATACGTACATTGTGAAATGTTATGCTTGAAGTTTCACAACATATACCAAAAGTTACTGCGGGCACTAAAAAAAACCCGAGGTACCTAAACCACTGCCTATTAACAGCAAGGGCAATTATTCCACGGACAACAGGATTTGAATCTAGATCAGTTTGTTTTCTCACAATACCTTATAAGGCAAAGTTATCATTCAAATACATTTCAAATGCCAGAAACTTTACATTAGGCATGCAGAGAAAAACAGAAGCAAAGTGTATTTAATTAGGGGAAGAGTTTTGGGTTGGGCTTGGTTTTGGGTTGTTTTTTTTCCCCTTAAAAAAAAGCAAGTGTGTAGGGGCAATAGTCCTTTAAGAATTAAATCATAAAACAGACCACCTAAATACAGTGCTCAGCCACAACAGTAATTCAGCCATTAAACAGAGTCTGCTTATGATTATTTAAATAACCAGAGAAGCTAAAAACCTTGTTCTAAAAAATATTAATCATTTATCAGCCCATTGTCAAGAAGGTATCAGGAAAGATGCACATCACATTGTATAAAGTAGCACAAGCTTCTCAGTAAATATGTAAAAAAAAAAAAGAAATAAATCAAGGTCTTACAAAGAAAATATTTGAGATGGCTCATTCCTTTGCTGTCTGAGGTCCCATATTTTTAACTGTCCAATTGAATTTACTGTCAAGATCTCAGTTGTGCGGAGGAAAGTCACAGCATGGAGTGTACTGCTGTCTGCATTGTCTGCAAGAGAGATGAGGAAAGCATCCAGGTAAACCTATGGAATGATAGTCTCCATTTAATTACGACCAAATAACCCTTCTTAGAAAACAGAACATAGTTTCTTAAACATGGATGCAATCTCTCTACATTTTCAGGGACAGAGACAGACTAGTGTCATGTGAATTTTAAGTCTTACAAGGGTAATGGGTACCCTGTGAAAGCAGCCCTTGCTTGCCATATCAAATGCTACTGAGGCAAATCTGTAAGAAGCTATGTTTAATTAGCTCCAGTGGTTACAGAACTACTTTTTAAATCAGTAAGATTTCTTTCTATAGTTCCTAAAAGATAAGTCAATTTACATGGTTTTCAGAAGAGCTTTCTTTACATGCTCTGCACCTACTGACAGCAGGCAAGCTATGGAGCTTTTTAGAATGCAGTTCTTTTGAATACAAGAAACAGGAAATCTGGCTAAGAACATTAAGCTGTTGCATTTTGTATTCACCAGCTTTCTTTAGACCTCTTCCAAGAACTGTCAATGTGATATCCATTCCTGTCCCTAAAACCAAACCAGAATTATGGTGCTTGTTAATAACTAAATAGCAAAGTTTTCTTTTCAGGTCCTTTAGTCCAGTGCTTCTTTTGGACACGGTAATTTACAATGTCAAACACTTTACAGCCTGAGGTGAAACGTTTGAGGCTTTAGGAGAGAACATAGACACCTTTTTCTTGTATTTTCATTCTGTTATTTTATTTAAACTTTTCATCTGGATTATGATGAGTAACACTGTTGAGTCTACTTTCACCTCAAGTATTTTAAAATTCTTTGTGTAAGCCCATACTGAAGTCATAGGTGAATTTTTGGCTTCAAAAGATGGAAACCTTTTCCCATATTGAGACAGACAAGTCACACTGATGCGTGGTTACAGATATTTGAACTGAGTTTTCTTTTCTGCCTGTTATTTAAATAAAAGCCGAGGGGAAGAAAACCGCCAGAACACCTTTAAGAAGAAAGGTTAGATTACTGAACAGTGACATCCTAAAGGTTTTAGAATTTTACAAAGTGATTTAGCAGTGGTGCATCTTTATGGCTGCAAAAGATTTTTACATCATCTCTAACTTGGAAGACTTTTTCCTGCCATGATTGACTATAAACACATCAATTTTGTGTTGTACTATTAAATCCATTAAACAACAACAAAAATAGAAAGTCACTCCTTTATAAATATTTCATGAGGTACAAGAGTTCTGTCTTCATGGTAAAACATGTTGAGGGTTCAGCTCAGGGCCTGGGAAATGTCAAGATGTCACTGAATTGGGAACCAGCACAAAGGATTGCTTAGTATAGATCTCCATCCTGAAGAACCTGAAAGCATCTTCCAAGATGTTCTCTCTTCCCTTTTACTGTTAGTCTGTAGTCAACAACTTTGTGCTATGCCTTTCCACATAACTCCTGGTAAACTTCACTTATCAGGTCCTATTTTAATTCCTATTTTAACATTTCCTTTCCCATTTCCAAAAGGACATTTCTCAATTAATTCACCCATGATTTCTTATACACTAGCAAATCTCAATGCAGAGTCTTACTGCAGCTAACGCTGACTGATGCTGCCACTACAAAGCAAGCATTTTTACACAGTACTATCAAGTGAGCGTTATGGAAATGAACAACTTGCTTCTGCACATTATCAAATCTGTATCTAAGCATCTCAGCAATTGCCCAGAGAAAAATAAACATTTTTTGTGTGGACATCTGCTTCCTGTGAGTCAGCAAAACATTCTACCCTCAAACTTGTACCAGAACACTGTGTTGGTATCTGTATGTAACAAAAATTTTACGAATAAAGTAATCCTTTTAAGCTAGCTCATGTTGTCACCCCTCAGAGGGGAAGTTACTGTGTTTTGTGTGCATGTGCTAATAAAATCTGCCTCATGCCCTACTTCTTTTCCAAAGCATAGCTCTCAAGGAGCTTCTGTAAAGGTCTGTATGCAGTTAATAGGATTTATCTTGTGTGTGTTTATACAGCCATGCATACACCAGTATTCCCTCTAGACATGCCAGGGAGCCTCCTCTCTTAATTGGCTTATTACTGTGTGAATTCCCTCACCCACTGGAGGAAAGCTTTTGCTTGAGGAGAAACACAGGTGCTGTGTATCAGACTGAAGCTTCAGGGAGAAGGTCCTGGTTTAATAATGCCACTATCAAACATGGTGTTACTGGCCTTTAAATTATTCCTGCTTTTAAGTTTCATTTCCAACAGATGCTACAGACTTGTATCCTATTTCCATGAGACTAGCATGACAGAAGAGTTGGGAATAACCATGTCTTGACACCTTTCAGAAACATCTTACTCCATCATTTAATCTACTACTCTATGAAATATGGAGCTTTTTCACTGAGGGAGAAATGATCACTGTAAGCCATGTTATCTGGCAGAAGAACAGGGCACAGATGGGGGTGTCTGGTCCTTGGTGTTCCCTTTAAGCAAGTGAAACAGATACTTATATATATGGACATCACAAGGGTTAATCTTAGTACAAACAGTGAATTGAAACAACCACTTCACTGACCTCCAGTTATGAAGAACTTGGAACCAAAACCATCTTGAAATCTAACCGGGTTTCATGTATGCTGTCATAGCATTTAACAATTCCAGATGAAACAGAAGCCTACAGAGAATATCAGGCTTGAAACTTCTCTATCAATTAAAACATTTACTTGTAAATACCTGAATTAATATAGAAATACATCTGAAATATGTTTCAAATATTTGAAGGCTGGAGGAATACGGGAATAGACATGTTCAGCTTGAATATTTAGTACAATTCACAACTGACCTTTTTTTTCTTGCTATCATTTGAGAAGCTAAAACCCAAACAAATCACTAATTTGAACAGTTAATTGACATACCTATAGTTCTTACTGCATCCTTTTGGTCAGCTCTGAAGAGGTTTATTCTACCATCTTCTCCAACCGTGACAATTTCTGGTTTGTTGCAGATGACTCCGGTACATGCTGCTCCACCACAAGATGTGTCTTGATCCACATGATAATGGGCTTTCTCCCACCGCTGGTTGGCAGATAAAGTCTAAGTAGTAACCAGACATAAAGTTCTTCTGTTAAATAACAATTCTGATAGGCCAAAGCTTCCAGAGTACTCAGGAAACCAGAAACAAGCTCCAGGAAGGCCACACTACCTCACAGGAGTGAGACTTTTCTATATATGACTAAGAATCAGAGATCTAAATTGTCCTCAACTCTTAAGCATACAAATTTTCAATGAATCATTGATTATTTCTTCTCTGACCCCCTTTTTCACATAAGCTAGAAATTAGGAAGAACATGATTTATGAACTCTGAAATGTGTTTCACTAGATTTATCCCTTCAGTCTTTCCTCAAGACAAGGGAAAAGAACTAAGGCCTTTAAAAAAATACAAGGTCAGAGTTAGAATGCAAGGAATTCAGTTTATTTTAGGTAGTACATCTTTATTAGTCTTTATTGTGTCATTATGAATTTATAAAGTCATTACGCATTTATTTCTAGTGATTTATAATCAAAGCAAAAGACTCTGGAGTTTATCTGTCTTTCCTCACATGACATGAGAGAAATTCAACATGAATCATTAAGTTCATGGACACAAAAACTCTAATAATGGGCAGGTACAAGTCTATTAATACTCACTCCCCCAAAACACTCTACACTCTTAAAGTATGTTTTCAGTGAATGGACTATTTGGTTACAGATACATACAAGCAGCCACCCCAGCCTAACTGACTCTCGAATCTAACTTATGTAATATGTGTGCAAAATGCTTTTCCTTTCCTTGTATGTATAAAGTCAAAGTGTTTTTTAACAGACTTTAAATAAAATACTTATTTTGGCACGCAGATGTTTCTTGCAGTAGTCATTTTTAGAAATCTTATGTTAAGACCAAAGCAAACTGCATTACTCAGAATAGCAGCTTAAAGCCAGTGCAAGTAACTTACCTGGTTATTTTGATGATGACGGAATACAGTTACAGTTCCTGTTGATGAAGCAACCACAATTCTCTCTTGATCCAAAAACTAAAGAGGGATAATAAGCATGCTATTGGTTGATGTCAGTACGATAATTTTGATTTCAAGGTAACCTGACTTGCTGATAAATATAGTAAAAATAGAAAAACCAAACCCGCAAACTGATACTAGTTGGTTTTGCCTTAGCTCATATTTTTTTTTTTTCAATCTCAGCATTTTGACAACTTACTATCACTTTGTTTTTCCTAAGTGACAAGCCCTTAAAAACCGCAGCTGCTTTACCTGCATGTCCATAACATCACCGTTGTGCCGGATATCACACAGCAGCTGAGGTTCTCCATGGTACTCCCCGTTGAGGCCCGCATTTCCAAGGTCTCCGACAGACCAGAAGGAGATCCTGTTATCCTGTATGGAAACACCACCAACAGTTTTACCCGAACGTATTTGCTCCTCGACACGAAGCGGCGGGAAGGCCGTACCGCGCCCACGGGCTCGCTACCTCATTGTCCCAGGAGCCGGTGGCGAAGATGTCGGGGGGCTGGAGGGCGGCGGCGGGCAGGGGCCGCCAGCGCGCCTTGCTGATCTTCTGCGACACGAACTTGGCGCACACGTCCTCCATGGCCGACCCCGCCGCACGCCGGCTCCCGCCCGCACCGCCCTTCTGCTGCTGATTGGCTGCGGGGCGACGGCGAGCGCGGAGGGACATGCTTGGGGCACGGCGGCTGAGAAAGCGAGAGGGAGGAGCGTGGCCGGGACCGAGGTTGTCCACGGGGGGGGAAGCGGGCTGGGGATGTAGCCGGCCGGCGTCAGCTGCCAGCCTTTGCAAGCGGGGGTAACAGCGCGACGCCCCGCGGGGGTCGGGGAGTGAGGAGGGGGCCCTGCCCTTGGTGGCACGGGCCTCGCCAGCACGGACAGCAAGCTGCCAAACCGGCGGGGGTGTGCGGAATCGGGTCCGGGAGAGGAAGAGATAAAGGCGTGAGTGTGCCGGTGCCCTTCCCTGCCTGCTCAGCTTGGCCGCCCTCCCCCAGAATGATAGTTACGCACATGAATGGTCTCTGCAAGGCTACCACCTTCTGTTTTCTCGAAATCGGTGGCTTTTACAGCTAATGGTCTGTGGTCTAGATTTGCTTTATATATCTGCAAGTGATACTCCACTCCCTCTTATCAGATTCCTACCTGTACAGAAATCACAGAATCACAGAATAGTTAGGGTTGGAAAGGACCTTAAGATCATCTAGTTCCAACCCCCCTGCCATGGGCAGGGACACCTCACACTAGACCATGTTGCCAAAGACTCCATCCAGCTTGGCCTTCAACACTGCCAGGGATGGGGCAGACACAAGTTCCTTGGGCAACCTGTGCCAGTGCCTCACCACCCTTACCGTAAAAAACTTCTTCCTTATATCTAACATGAGCTTCCCATGTCTAAGTTTGAACTCGTTACCTCTTGTCCTAGCGCTACAGTCCCTGATGGAAAGTCCCTCTCTGGTATCCTTTTATACCAACAATAAGTTTTTTGTCCCAAATAGCATGTTAAACGAGCTCACATGTACTTCTTTTACTGTATTTCACTGGAGACCTAAACAACTGTGCAATGAAAACTTAAGTGGCTATCTGTAAAAAAACCTGAAGACTGACATAGCTACACTGCTATTTTGGACCAGCTACTAGTAGTGTAGTAAGGGTCTTTCTCACAAGCACCTCCCCACTTTGCAACCTGATTTTCTGCCGCATTCTTTCAAAGCTGCCCCTGCCGGTTCTCTGAGGTTCTTCTCTCAGGCAAACTTGTCAGCATTAGCAGCAGTCTCAGTCAAACTTTCACCTGTGTTACGGCAGTTCACCTGCTAAAGCCGTCTGTTGGAGTTTCTCTATTCAGCATCCTTGAGTTCCTCACCAAGTCTACTATACCCATTTGTAATCTTTCAGATGTGATACCAAATCAGTAATATATACATATGTAATATATAATTTTTATACTTTATATATATATTTGAACTTCAACTTTGAGGAACTTTTTTCTTTTTTTGATAATTATGTACACCAGAATCCAACACTGAACACATTCACAAAGCTGGATGCTGTCATAGTGTAACATACTGCAAACCTTAAACCAGCTTTGTTGTATGCCACAGTAGCATTATTGTTCAAGAGTAGTCTATACCTCTGGCAGCCTGTACGAAGCTGCTAAAAGCAACCCCGCAAGTCACTCTCAACTGCAGCTGTATTTTCAGCTAATTCTCATAACACCTGGGAGAAAGGTCGATAGGCATCCTCAGAATACAGCTACAGACTAAATAGCTTAAAGTGGAAGAGGGTACACTTTGGGATTAACAAAATGTTTTATTAGTCAAGTATTTTTTGTAAGTTACTTTGTGATTTTTGTGTGTATTTTTTTATCTTGTTCTTGGATTGCTTCTTTCTTTGCTTAGGATTGTTTGTTCAAAAGGATTTGGGAGAGTAGGTCATAGAGGCTTATTTTCATTAAGAGAGAAAGAAGAATCACAATTTTTCTTACTTGCCTTAATTTTTGTTTAAAAAAATGTCAGCATGTTTTGTGGTGAAGACTGGAGCTGTGGTGGATTTAGGGCTGCTCTGCATACCTCTAAATATATTCTCTGTGATAACCATAAGGGATGAGTACTGTGTTAGTATGCTGTTTCAGTGTAATAGCAGATTTAAATAAACAGATAAAAGGAGGAAACAAACATCAGGAGAAAATATGCCTCATCAAATATGTCTGAGGTAGTAAAAAATGACCTTAAGTCTAGACAAAGCTGACTTTGGGCATTGGGTCCAAATATATTATCTGAGACATTAAGGAGCATCTACAGATCAACCTTAAATGTGGTTAAGGCTAGGAGTTTGAGTGAAAAGAAGAAAAACTGAAAGCATGCCTGTCTCTTTGCCAGAGGTTAGGGGGCCTGGGAATGAAGGCACTTACTGCATCAGTGGATGTACTAGGGCAGGGTAAAGCTAATTCTGAGCTCTATTTGCTTGTGATCCGCTTTCCTCCAATTATCATTCAACAGTATTTTAAGAAAGTTATTTGCAGATGCTAGAATAATATTTATGGCTGGTTGTAACTCCTGGAGTGGTGCACTGTTGAATCTCTTGAATAGGTGCAGTCCCTGTGCAGGGTACTGCAGAGCAGATACAAGAGCAGAGTGCCAGAGCCCTGAAGGCTTTCACAAGCCCTCACCTGAGGCTCCCACTTGCTCCTGGCTTGAGCTGTGTTGTAAGGAGGGCCTGCACCCAGCCGTGCCCCTGACTTAGTGACTGGTTTGACTTGGGACCTGACTCGTCACTTAGCTTTTGCTTGATGGCAAAACCATTACCACTCCTAGCCCTGCTTTGCTTGGGATGGTGTCTTGCTGTGTGGTAGTCTCATCCCTGCCTCACGCCTCACCTTCACTCAAGGTCCCAGTCCTGCTGTGCTCTAATGAGGAAAGTCTGGGTCCTTCTCACATCCTCTCTGAGTGCAGGACTGGGAAAAGAGGGATGCTGAGTTCAAAAGCATGTAAACCTCTGACAGGGAAATACAAAATGAAGGTACACACCAAACTGTCTGGAGTTTACAGAAGAAGATGAGATGAAGGAGAATGATGAAGTTAAAAACAGAATGGAAGCAGGGAGAGGAGTGAATGTAGGTGTAGAAGCCAATTAGTGTGGGGTTTGGGACAGAAATGCAGAAATGTTCAGCAGGAACATTTCATTTCACAAGAAAATTTCTGCTTCTGGTATGTATATGCAGAAGCAGATGGGATCAGACAGTGATGATCAACTTTTCATATGCTTTTTAAATTCAAAGA
This sequence comes from Psilopsiagon aurifrons, assembly GCA_025447955.1. NCBI lineage: Eukaryota > Metazoa > Chordata > Aves > Psittaciformes > Psittacidae > Psilopsiagon > Psilopsiagon aurifrons. The sequence goes on along the minus strand of JAOEHY010013251.1, from coordinate 3,145 downwards.
ATTTGAAAAATATAATGGGTTCATGAGGTGGGAGGGAAAGGATGAAACAGAATTAGTAGCATGGAGAGGTTTTTATATAAAAGTATGTAAGTACAGCTAAGGGATTGAGATGTGGGTGAATTTGCAGAAAAGGAGAGAGATACGATGTGCTTACAATTAGTGGGATCTCCGCATCAGACCAATCAAGTGACAGCCCACACTGGCTGCTGGCATTTCCATTCCCCTTCCCTAACAGGGCTATCCATGAACCAGCTCCCTGGAAATGGCTGTACCTTTGGAAGTTGGAGGTGCCTGCAACTGACAGTGGGCAACCAGGGGGCAAGGTGTTTACAGTGGTTTGGACAAGCCAGGGGAAGAGGATAACAGGAATGCTGAGTGTCAGAACAGATGGAGGGGTTCCACATGAATGCTGATGGCCAGAAAACAGGTTGGTTGGTTTTGTTTTGGTTTTTTTATTTCTGCTTGTCTTTTACTCTAGTATGGAATGCCTGTGTTCCTTTTATTTTTATCTTAATGGGTATGCTCTTAATAAGATTAAAAAATGTGCTCATGTCTTAGGATTATAGAGCAGAAAGAGCTAAGGACCCTCACATTTGTTCACTGCACACATGGGTGAATCCTGCTGCTATTGATACATGTTGGTTTCTCAGGGCTCTTTGAGACAACTTGGTTTGTCTTAAAGCTCATGGAAACCTGCCAAGCCAAATGCTGTTTCCTTCACACATGCCTGGTATCCATCCAAGACATCCCAGAAATCACTTGGGAAGGCTCACATTTACATTGTTGTCATTCTCTGAATAGTCATGCTGAGAACATAGCCAAGAGATGGCCAACAGGTACATTCAGTCCAAAAGCACCTGGGCAGGTCAGCAAGTGCTTAGGAGATAAAGGTGGGCTATCTCTGTGGCCTGTGACAAGCTTAACCCTAATTCAAGCTGGTGTGGGTAAGCAGCGTCAGTTTGTATATAAATGATTTCTCTTGCATTTCTGGTCTCCCAAGGGGGTAAGTATCCCTGGAATGCTTTTAAACATGGGCCAGCAAGTTTCTTGCCAACAACCTCCCTATGTGAGAGCAATGCAGTTTGCTTGCATCTGACAACAGAAGATGGTTTTTGCATTTAAAACAATGAAGTATTTTTGTGTATTTTTACAATGTCTGTCTGTTCTCTGTACTTGCTGCCCTTCGGGAATTCCTGTAACTCCGTGGCTTCTTTCCTTCTCTCCCAGCCCACTGGATACACAGGGAAACCTTTTATGTTCCAGGGCAGGCTGAGTCCCTCACAGACTGTAAAGCATTTGCCAAACTATGCTTAGGAGAAGTTAGATGGAGAATACTGAATAAAGCAGTGAATCTGTCTCCAGGATTAAAAGAACCAGATGCGAAAGCTCTTGAAAGTCTACAGGTGGGACCGTGGTGTATGTGGTGGGACTGTACTAGTGTATGCATTGGGCAACTGCCAGATTTGCCCTGGACTAACTGCTAGCCAGAAAATCAGATTCCCACCTTCACGTGAACCAGCAATGATGTGATGGAGACTATGCGTTGTGGGGAGCTGGAACAGGCTCATCCCTCCTAGGATGGGTTCTTGCACCAAAGACGATACCTGTGTCTCCCACAATGTTAGGCTACATGTCCTTGTTCTCAGGAATGCTTTTAGGAAACAATGCAATATTTGAAATATCTGCCAGGTGATACCTTATTTTCTCTAATGTTTATACAATGCACTATTGATAGGGCCTACTTATTCATAGTTATGTGTCGCTATTCTCACTTTTCAAAAGCAAAGAACTGAAACCCATGCTGTCTGGCACCACATAAATGACATACCTGTGCTGTTGCCCCCGGGTAAGAGAAGAAATACTGTACAATTGCAGTCCTGGGCATATGGCAGCTTGTTCACAGAAACCAGAAGGGGCACAAAAGCATAAGTCACAGCACTGGCAGCAGCAGGCTCCCCAAAGCTGTCTGCTGTTGGTATTTGTTTTCCCTTAAAACCGGTTCAAACATATATAAGTAACAGGTGGCAAATGAATATAGCAGGTAAAACTAATGATGAAGGAGGTCAGGAGTACCCAGGAATACCTCATGACGGTGGGAAGTTAATTCTGTGGGCTTCTGCATTACAATGGGAGAAACTAGCAGTGCTCTTTTTCCCTTGCAGCTACGACTTCATCGTGTGCCTATGCTGGGACAGAGTAAAGGCCACAGCAAAAGCATTGCTTTGGTATTTATTAAATTCTAGGTTCCTGATTTTGTGACCTAAACACCTCTTAAAAGGTACTTCAATTTCTAACCTCGTCCTACCACAGCGTCGCGCCAGAAGCTGCTGCTGAAGATCACCTGGCAGCGTTTAGCTGTAGATAGGGGTGCCAAGGCCCGTAACCAGGCTGCCGTCCCAATTTCTGTGTCGCTTTCCGGGGGATACCCCACACGGCCCTGCCCCGGCAGCCCGCCGCTGACTGACTCGCGCCGCCGGGGCAGGGCGCGGCAGCTGACCAATGGCAGCCTACAACACGTAGGCCTGGCCCGCGCGGGCTGGTCGCGACCAATCGGCGCGTCCCATGCACAACCCCGCTCCGCGGGACGGCGATGATTGGCTCTGTCGCAAGGGCGGAGGGGCGCGAGCGGTGTTGGTACCGCCGTTCCACCGCTCCCCTTCTTCGGTACGGGGCATGTGCCAGGTCGCTCCATGGGAGCGGCCAAAGCCGGGGCGGAGGGGCCATGGCAGAGCGGGAGAACCGCCGTGCTTTTCGCTAGCTCATTCATTAAGAGAGCTCCTGAGTTCGCAGCCCCGTCCCGCCCCGTGGCCGTGCCGCTTCTGAGGCCGGCACAGGACCTGCGGCCCCTGCAACCATACCCGCGTCCTACCACCGCGACGGGCGCAGCAGGTGGCAGCTGTGGGGACGGGAGAGCTCGTGGCAGGGACCGGAGAGAGCTACCGGCACCAGGGATCAGGCGGCCCGTGCGCCCCGCCTTCCCGCGCGAGTGCCCATGACGCGCTGAGGCAGCAGGAGCGCTCCTGCGTTACCGGGTGCGCCCGGTGGTACCGCGGAGGGGAAGGGGGTGGGTCCGGCATGCTCCCCCGCGCCTGTCCGCAGCCCCCAGGCGCCGTCCGAGCTGGAGGGGCCGGCGCGCGGGGATCCC